>JBAGKO010170013.1:0-18404 GCA_037177275.1 Acacia concinna | reverse complement strand
GGCCTTAGTCTGTATAGGGGAGAGAGATTTCACAACAATTGAAGTGAAATTAGGGGAAAGACCTTTCTGTAAAAAAATAATTCGACAAAGTTTGTGGCTAAATTTTGATTAGGTCTGGTTGCCCCAATAATTCCTGTAAATTCTCAAAAAATAGAAGAGAGTAACCAAAACAGTGTGGGAGCCTTAGAATGAGGTTCTGAGGTCATAAAAATGTTCAATTGATTTTTGAATGTTTTTAATTATTTTTAGCCGGACAGGGTTTTTGGCTAAAAATGAATTTTTCCAGAGAAATTGGGACCTTAATGTTCTGGATTGGGACTGGGGAAAATTATTATAATATGTGATGGAATTTATAAAATTATCTCGAGCCTAGGGGGAGGTTTGGAGATATTAGCAAAACTTGCTAGAATTGGCTAATTACCGAATAATGCATTTTCAGTTAGAAATTTATTTTGGGAGTTTTAGATGTCTAAAAATCCTGCAATTTTAATGGTAGCCTACTGGCATATTTAGAGAGCCTTGGGAAAAATTGGGAATTTTTGGATGAGTATAACATTTTCTATAATTTTTCTAGTAATTTTAGCCGATAAGGGAGAGACTACTGGATGAAAGTAAGCCAGATGAAGTCTCTAGGGCCCACAGTGTATGGTGCCACCCTTTCTTATTTTAGTGAGTACATGAGAGTTTTCGGAATAGTCTAGAATGTGCTAGAAAGTTTCAAGCTCCAGTGTGGATGGGGCTAGTTGTAAGAGTTGACTTTTGTGCTATCCTTGTAACCAAACATGTCCTTAGCTCAAGCTTATAAATAGAGGGCATCACCCCTCATTTGGCCGTGCACTTTGGGGTTCTCATGCGAAGCTCTGGTAGTTTTAAAACTCGGCCATTCCACTTGGAATTTCAGGGCGATTTGAGCTACACCGATTAGAGGTATGTTCTAGCACCTTGATCGGACTGAGATTGTCGCCTAAATCAGTTTGTCAAAATGATTGCACCAATAATGTAGTATAGGGCAACCAGTCATTCTTCTCAAGGAGCGCTAATTGGAAATCCTAAGAACTAGTTTTCAAACTATTGAATAAAACGGGGGTTTTGGTGCAAATATATAAAGAAAATAAAAATAAAATCTTTTTGGTATTTTTTAGGTTTAGAAAGATGGTTTTGGATGAAAAGGTATGTATGATAAAACTAGTCTCTCGGTGATGTTTGCTCGGCTATCCTCGCTCTCTCAAAAGATATGGGAGTTTTAAATCTCTAAGTTCAATTTGAAAACCCCAAGCAATCGCTTGGGGTCCAATGTTTTAATTAAAGAAAACTTTCCTAGGATCCTAGGTTAATGAACTTCAATTAAAACATTGCTTAAGCCCCTTAGAGTGCATGTAGAAAGATGATGAATGATCTTGAATTATCAATCAACAATATGAGATAATGCGTGTATGGTAGATTAATCACAATCGTGACAATACAACTAACACACAAAAGTCTTAAAACTTATATAAAAAAATTAAACCAAAATTCATACATCAATCTCATGCATAAACAATCTAGATAACATGAATTACAATCATAATCCATAATTCTTACCATCCAAGTAAAACTCCTAGATCTAGGAAATTCTACAAGAGAAAGAAGTGAAAGAAATCTAAATTGAAATACGACTCCCTTGGTTATTCCTTTGAGCTCACGCCTTGCTTTCTATCACCAATAGGCTAAGGGCTATAGCCTCTCATAGCTTCAGATCTCTTGCAATCGCATTTAATCTTCAACTCCATGAGAGGTATGGTGGTTTGGTGAGGAAGATGGGTGTTTGGTGAATGGATAGGGTAGGGATTGGGGTGATGGAGGCTAGGGTTTGAATGGGGTGAAGGAATGAAAGGGAATTGAGAATTTAGGGTTTTGTGGCTGCCATCTATGAAATCTCACAAGTCTGGGCTCCCTTTGAATGATGGTAACCTCCTCCTTATATAGGCATTTCAGGAAACCTACTTCAAAACCCTAACTTGTAGATCACGCACTCAGGTCGTGACCTCAAACATCCAAGTTGTGACCTGGGGCTTCAGAAAGCTTCCTATTGTGATTTGGACCTTCAAGATTTGGTGGTTCCATCAATGGTCCATCTTTGCTTTCTTTTCTTTGACTTGGTTTCCTAATCTGCAAAGAAAGGTAACAATTATGTAATATCTTAATTTCCAAAAATAAACCAATTAAGTTAAATCATGAAATATAAGATATTTTTAATCTTTTTAAGCTTAATTGATTGCAACCACAATTAACACAATCAATCACAATAAATGAATTAAATCCAAAATTTGTGATTTATTGTCTAAATATGGTAGTAAAAATCTTATAAAAACCGTGTAAATATAGTGTCACATCAATGATCTTCAGTCAGTGAGAGACCGTGAGAACAGTGGTATGAGTTTGAAAATGGGACCTTGTAATGATGGAAAGGTTGAGTGAGATCCATAAGACAATAAGGTGATCAGTAGTTAGTCTAGGGGAATTATTCATACAGTTGATAGCTGAGTGGTAGACATAGTACTTCTCAACTTAGTTCGATGGTCTAAGATAGCCAGAGAGGGAACATGGCTCGAGAAAGTGGCCAAGGTCATAGAGGATCCTGAAGAGCTTGTTGTTGAGCGTAGTTAGCTCTTCAAGGTCCATTTGCTATTGAGCATAGTTAGCTCGACAAGGAGGGTCTATGGTTGAGCACAGTTAGCTCCTGGGGTCATTTTGGACTTAGTTGTAGTATACTAGAATCGGGCCTGGGTCGGCTTGTGGTAAAGCGCAGTTAGCTTCCGTAGTTGAAAAAGACTGAAGCAAGCCTAAGGAATGTTGATGTAGAGCCATCCAGAGTAGGTCTTTGGAAAAATAATGTCTGGGATGTTATATGGTGCATCAGGGATGCACTGACATAGAATGAGTTGGAGGAAGAACGTCTCCTCAGGCTGATCAATCATTTTATATAGAAAGAGTACCCTTGACTATTCTACGGACACATGAATGCCAGTTGGATCAAACTTCAACACTATTCTGTCCTTAAAGGAAAAGGAAGAGGTTTGTCAGTTAGTATGATAGCGTAAAGACTGGTCCTACCCCTAAAGTTGAGCTAGTTGCTTAATATCTTCTAGGTTTCCTAGTAAGGAAAAGTGTTGCATAGAGAGAGGCAGCATAGGGAAACGAAAGATAAGATGAGAAGTAGCTACCCAGAGCTATTCTTATAAGGTACGTTTCAAATTTTAAGGACGGAATTTATTTTAGGGTAAGGAATGTAACATCTTGGAATTTTTTTCGACTGAAAAAGGGCATTTTGGTAACATCCCAAAAAATTTTAGGCCTAGATAAAGAATTTTGGGTAGATTGAGTGTCATACCCTAATATTTTTTGAGGCCTATATTAGGTGTTTGGAATGAACAGAGAGCCTTAGTTTGTAGAGGACTGAAATATCTCATAACTTTTGAAGTAAAATCTAGTGAAGGACGTATGTGTAAAAATTCAGCAAATATAGAAGCTGAATTTCGGATAGGTCAGCCCCCAAAATTCCCATAAAATCTTAGAAAATGTTTTAGAGCATCTAGAACAGTATGCGACAGTCAGAATGATTTTTAGAGGCCATATAAAGTTTTAGTGAATCTTTTAATATTTTATTAATTTCTGATCGGACCGGGTTTTTGGCCTAAAATTAATTATATCAAATATCTAGAGGCCTCAAAGTGATGGATTGGGATTGAGAAAAATTAGTATAATATTTTATAGAAATGATAAGATTTATTGGAGGTTAAAAAGAAGTCCAGAGGAATTATTAAAAATTGTTGAAATCGGTTTATCACCGATATAAAGGACTTCTTTAGAGAAAAATTAATTTTGGGAGTTCCAAATGTCACAAAATTATGAAATTTTTGTAGTAGGATCTTGGGATATTTATATATTTTTGGACAAATTTTGGGAATTTTTGAAGGAGTATTTAATTTTTTGGAATTTTTGGAATTTCTGGAGTATTTAAGGCAGTGTAGGAAAAACTGTTGCAGGATACTGGACTGGGAGGGACCTCCTAGACCAGATGAAGGCTACGCCAGTTTTTTCCTTAAAAGGGAAGCCAAGAGGCATATGGAATGAGATATGTGTCATGAGGAGAGTGTTAGGCATCAAAATATTATTTTCTTAAACTTTTTCATAATTCCAAGAGTGTCCCAACTTGAGCCTATAAAAAAGACCTCCCTCTCCTCCATTTAGGTGCATAAGAAGGCGACTTTGGGGAAGCTTTGGCCAACTAGAAACTTAACCCTCCAACTCAGAATTCAAAGACGAATCAAGCTACAAGGATTGATCCTTTGATTAAAGTATGTTCTAGCCTACATCTCTTTTCAATTCCCTTCTCTTCTCCATAGTTTTGGAAGCATATTAAGGAGTGGAAATGCTATCTAAGGTTTGGCCAACCTAAGGGGAAGAGGAATTGATGTTTTTTGATGTCCATAAAGATTGGAAAAGACTAGAAATTGGTGTATGAGCTTGATTTATCTTGAGTTCTTGAATTGTATAGCATGTATGTGTTTCGGCCAAGACCTCTAGGGTGGTGTTATGATTTGATTTTCATAGATTTGATGGTTCCATTGTGTCCAAGATATTGTTTTACGTGAGAAAATGTTATAAGAACACATGTGGAAAGTCAAACTGATGAAACAACCAAAGACTACTTAAAGGGGGTGTTCGGCCAAGAGGGGATTAATGTGAAGGAGTGTCATTTTGATAAAATAGATTTCATGAATGGATTCAGAGGTAAAAATTATGTAGGATTAGCCTCTGAAGTTGGTTAAAGGACAGGGGTAGTCTAGACCTTTTATGTGAGGGGAAAGGTATCCAGTCTAGTAATAGTAGCATACATTGATGTCTTGATATTGTGTTATGTTTAGGCATATCAGAGAAGTCTCCCAGTATCTCTAGAAGTGGAGGGAAACATTTGCATTGTCTAGAAGTAACTGGTAGCTAGAACTTCTAGCCT
Organism: Acacia concinna; assembly: GCA_037177275.1. NCBI lineage: Eukaryota > Viridiplantae > Streptophyta > Magnoliopsida > Fabales > Fabaceae > Acacia > Acacia concinna. The sequence goes on along the minus strand of JBAGKO010170013.1, from coordinate 13,408 downwards.
TAACTTATAATTGCTTTTCTTGTCTGCTATGTGCTTTGGCTTGTTTTACTGTGTTGTGGTTGAGCAGGCATGTATGGGATGTATGACTCCCTGTTCATATGCCTTGGCTATGTGATAGAGGTAAAGTCATGTGCATGCTCCCTATACACAGTGAGTGATGAGAGAAGGGGCACTGGAGGAGTAGTTACAAGCATTGCATATTGTGTGACTTGTATTGCCTTATATTGTTACTGGTTACTGTTATGCTACTGAGGATTATTTAGAAACCTTACCCTCTCCACAATGCATGTGAAGAAACTTCAGGAGGCAAGGAAAAGAGAAAGAATGAACATGTTTAATTTGTTTCTTGTATTGCTTCTAGATGCTTGTATATATGTAAATATTGTGCTACTGGAATGGGATTGTATGCTACTTTATCATGTTGTAATTATGGGAATATGCTTTTACATAGCTGATAGAACCTTATATTTACATGGTTTTCTTAAGTGTTTTCTAATGAATTGCAACACTTTTACCCTCATGATGCATTGCAATTATAGCTTTTAGATTACATGGGTTCATGCATTGCATTTTGTTGTTTTAAGGGTAAAAGGGTCAAATTCCTTTCCTTATTTATAATTTCTTATTTGGTCTTTACATAGATTTTTGTTATGATTTTTAGGCAATTGAAGAAGGACTTAAGACCCAAAGACGGCGCATTGATGGAGCCATTAAATTATAAAAGCCAAAGCACAAGTTAGAGTGTTCTTCCTGCCTAGGTTGCGACTTGGGCATCTGAGGTTGCGACCTGAGCTCAAATCAAGATTGGGTTACTTTTTGTCTTCCCAGGTCGCGACCTGAGAATCTGGGGTCACGACTTGAAGCCCCAAAGTGAAACTGCACGTTTTAAATTAGGGTTTTCAGACTCCCTCTATAAGCATAACGCAACCACACGAGAGAGGCACTGACAGTCTACAGATTTGCAGTAAAAGTAGCCACCTTTATTTCCTCTCATCCTCACCTTATTTCCCTATCAAGTCCCTTCATTTACCTCCATTTTTCCACCATTTTTCACTATCCAAACCATTAGAATCATTCGTTTCACCTTCTTCTTCACCTTTTTCATCTCATTTCAGCTTCTTCCATGGGTTCTATCTTGATAAGCAATTGTAGTTAGTGCAGAAGCATGAGAGCTAACTTTCTAGCCTCTTGGTGATGAAGAATAAGGCTTGAGTTCACTAGGTTCCATTGGGGAGTATTTTTATCTGGTCTAAGTCATCATTTTCTTTTCTGTATTAGGGTTTTCTAGTTTTAGGAACTTCTGTATTGTTGTGGAACTTGATGATTATGATTGTAATTTCTAAACTTAGACCATGTATTGTAACTGGATGGGTTGTTGTTATCTTTGTGCTTTGAATATATATTTATATTTCAATGTATTGAGCTTGTGTTCATTTAATCTTGTCAATGATCATTAATAATATTGTTTGTGCACTTGGCACCCTTAGTTGTTGATTAGCAATCTAGGGAATTGGCATCACCCATTCCATTTGCACTCTAAGTGATTCTTAGCACTGCATTAGGAAATGTTAAACCAAATTTGATTAAAGTAAAGTTTAACATTGACTGAGGCATTAGACCTAAGTGATTGCTTGGGGTTTTCATCCTAACTTAGAGAAATTAAACTCCCAACTACATTTTCAGAACAAGGATAACCAAGTTTTTGTCACCAAGGGACTAACTCATCAATTGTTCTATTATCCAAATTATTTCATCAAAATTTAAAATACCAAAAACATTTATTCTCTTTTGCTCCTTTACATTTATTACACCAATCTAAATATTTTGAAAACCCCCTATTTTCTTTACTCCATTCATGATATTTTCATTAAAAACCAATTTCTAGGACTTTTTTTTTCAATAAGCGCTCCTCGAGAAGAATGATTGGATTGTGCCCTATACTACATTATTAGGTGCAATTCCATTTTGATAGCCTAGAAAGCGACAATCTCGATCTCATCAATAGCCGTTATGCTATCCCAATGGCATGAACATTGAGAAAAAGGAAAATTTTTATCCCTTATTTTTCTAACATAAAGTCATAACTAGTGATTCCAATAGCTCTAATATGGTAAGGTAAAGGGTATAAAAAGGAATGTATGACATTTTTGGTATTAGAGCAAAGGTTCTAGTAAGCCTGTTGTTCTTTTGTCTCTATGCTCTGTTTAATTGATTGCATTGCCTACTTATGTTTGCTATACTTGTTCAAGTTGTGCAAATGAGATATCTGAGTAAGACTGCAAACAATAGATATGAAATTGAGTTTAAAGTTGAGGTTTTGAAAGAACAGAGCAGCGTGTTCTTCAACTGCTAGACTAGAGGCGATTGAGCCCCAAGTTAAGATCCAAAGACATGGTATGCTCGTGACCTTGGTAGATCTTTGGTGGGATCTAACCAGCTAGGCTTGGGTGATAGGGAAGTAGAGGTAACCTTTGTAGCAGGACCTAGCCTATCTTATGAAGTCCCTAATAGACGGATCTTGTTAGCTAGGCTTTAGGCAATGGGTTAGTATATTACCCCAACAATGAACCAACCTGGAAGGCTATATATGTATTTTCTGCATTAGGTAAGGTAGTTCTACTGAAGGTGCTTCCCCATACTGCTGTGTGGAACTGGCAACTGAACCCAGTGCTGTTTGGGCTAAGTTTTGAGACATGACTCCAGGAGTTGGAGGCTTTCGTTAGTAGGACTTTTATGTAGTTATATGAGATAGTTTGTGTGTTGTTTTGTATATGTAAACATCTAGTTAGCAATGTCATTTTTGAATATACATAGCTATGGCACTGTCAACTGTTAAATTGCTTGCTGGGCCTAGAAATTGCTGCTATGTGATGTGATGCATATGGATATGTATAAGAGTGAGTTAGTTAAACTATGTGAGTGTTTGTTCCTATTGTAGTAATAAATGGCAAACACGAGAGGGACTACTAGAACGAGGGAGGGGCAGGATAGAAATCCTGAGACTCCTGTAGACCTGTTGCAAGTCATTATGCGACTTCTTGAAGAGCAGCAAGAGATGTTGAATGAGATGAGAGCTACTCACACTCATCATGAACAGGATAGAGACTGGGCCATAGATTCATAAGTAGCCGTAGCAGTAGAGTAGCTTAGACAGATAGAGGGACTATGGACTATTTCACTACAGCCTTAGCCAGAAGGGCAAGTTAATGACCTAGATGTTACCTAGAGGTGAGTAGAGAAATTTTGCAAGCATAATCCCCCATCTTTGAGGGTGTGCCAGACTCTCAGAAAGCGGATGATTGGGTTAACTAGCTAGAAAATATCTTTAAAGTGATGGGTTGTCCATCTGAGCAGAAAGCTCAGTTAGCGATTTATAAGCTAGAAAAAGAGGCGGACTAGTGGTTGAAGAATATTGAGATGGTGTTACAAGCTGAGAACACTCTAGTAACATGGGAGTTGTTCTTAAAGATATTTTACCATAAATATTTTCTCAGTCGGTGAGGGATGAAAAGGAAGCTAAATTCTTAACTTTGAGACAGGTGGAGGATGAGACATTTGACAGTTACCTAGCGAGGTGTGTCACTCTCTCTCGATATTCTACTTACCTGAAATACCAAAATGATCAAAGATGGTTCACAGGTTAGATGGTTAGAGGGTTGAAGATAGCCCTAGGAGAGAAAGAGTTACTCCTCGCCAGATAGAGAGATTTAATGAGGTAGTTGAGTCTACCAAATCGTTGAGAGTAGCCTAAATCACTGGTCTATTGCAAAAGCTACCCCAAGAGTAGATAGGGGCTCTATGTGGCTAGTGTAGGCTGTTCCTCTAGTCCAAATGGCAGTAGAGAGATCTGCAGGAACCGCGAGTACAAGTAAGAAGAGAAAGAAAGGTGGTTTTAACATAGGTGGGAAGCGAGGAGCTAGATCAAGTGACAAGAGACTTGACTCCGGTAGGCTTAAGATGAGCTGTGAGAGGTGCAACCAAGATCACAGGGATAGGCCTTGCATGATGGGTTAGAATGTGTGCTTTAGGTATGGCAAGCTGGGACATTATGCTTAGGAGTGTCTATAAGGAATTGATGGTTTGAGACCTCAGATAACAAGTAGAGTATTTGCCCTGACCCAGGAAGAGGCTCATAAGTTGCTAGAGCTCATGCAAGGTATGATTAGAGTTGATGACTACCTTGTTATAGCTTTATTTAATTCGGGCACTAGCCATTTATTCATAGTGTATGAATGTGTGAGGCAATTGGGTCTCACTGTTGACACTTTGATACTTCCCCATAGAGAGGCAGTTCTTAGTACCGAGGTACAATTGAATTTTATTTTTGAGGTTCAGGTAGAGAGAAGCCTGAAGTGAGGATGTTAGGGCTACATAGTTTTCTTCTCAGAGCAAGCAGAGGTAGATGCAAGGATTAAACAGATCCCGATAGTTAGAGAGTTTCTAGAAGTTTTCCCATATAAGATTAGTGGATTGCCACTAGAGAGAGAGGTGGAGTTTGCCATTGATCTAATACTAGATGGCTGCTAACAAGATGGTAGAGCTAAAGAAGTAGATAGAGGAGCTATTAGAGAAGGGCTTTATCTGACCTAGTGTGTTGCCCTAGGGTACTCTGGTACTATTTGTAAGGAAGAAGGATGGTAGTCTTAGATTGTGTATAGACTACCGAGAGTTGAATCAAGTGACAGTGAAGAACAAGTATCCACTTCCTAGGATTGATGACCTTCTTGATCAGTTATTTGGTGCCATTGTTCTCAAAGATAGACTTGAGATCAAGTTATCATCAATTGAGAGTGAAAGATAAGTATATTTCGAAGATTGCTTTTATGACTCAATATGGGCATTATGAGTTCTTGGTAATGCCATTCAAATTGACGAATGCACCCACAATGTTCATAGACTAAATGAATAGAGTTTTTCAATCATATCTAGATTAGTTTGTAGTGGTATTCATAGATGATATTCTCATGTACTCTAAGTCCAAAGAAGAGCATAAGAGACACCTCAGATTAGTCCTTAATGTTTTGAAAGGAAAGCAACTCTATGCCAAACTTAGTAAGTGTGAATTCTAGCTCAGGGAAGTGAGATTCCTCAGCCATGTGATATCTAGTGAAGGTGTGGCTATGGATTCTAGTAAGATAGAAGCCATGCTAAGCTGGGAACAGCCTAAGATAATGACAGTGGTAAGAAGTTTTTTGGGTTTAGCAGGCTACTATTGGAGGTTTATTTGAGACGTTGCTCACATTGCTCTACCGCTTACCAGGTTAACTAAGAAGAATCAAGCTTTTGTGTAGGACAAAAAGTATGAGGCTAGCTTTAGAGAGCTAAAGTAGAGGCTGACATTGACTCTTGTGCTAGTTATTTCTGATCCAACACAATCGTACGTTGTGTATACAGATGCCATTAAGCAGGGATTAGGTTGTGTGTTAATGTAGCACAGTAGAGTGGTAGCCTAATGATATAACATGATATTTATATGGTTTTCTTAGGTGTTTTATATCAAAATTGCACACATTTACCCTCAATTTGCATTGTATTTATAGTTTTTGGATTAAATGTTTAGACATTGCAATTTGATGAATTTAAGGGTAAAAATAGAAGTATTTTATATCCTTTATATAATTCTTCACTTGCCTTGGCAAAAGTTTCTTTGTGATGATATTTTCAGGCAAGCAAAGGAGAAAGTGGAGCCCAAGATGGATCGAGGATGGAGACACTGAAGCTTGAAGGCCCAAACACATGGAGAATGTTGTTATGCCCACTAAGGTCATGATGTGGACTTGTGAAGTCGTGACCTGAGAAGTTTTAATGAAGCTATGCATTTTGGAGCAGAGTCAAGCCTGGAAGGATTTTTCTGAAATCCAGGTCGCGACATGGATGATCTGAGGTTGTGACCTAAGTGCGTAATATTCAAAGATGCGTTTTGGATTAGGGCTCATGATTAACCTATAAAAGGGGAGATTAGATTACGATAAAAGACGGTGATTACTCGTGAGATCTCAGAGTAAACCAGCCTGAAACCCTAGTTTCCCAAATTCTCTCAATTCCCTAACCCTAATCTATAACCCTAGCCTCCATCTACCCAAATTGCATCCAATTCCAACTACCATAACCCTAATCTATCCAATTCCTCACCAAACCCTCAACAAATCTCTCATGGATTCGAAGACTGATCGCGTTTGCTAGAGATTAGAAGGCATGAGAGGCTAAACACCTTAGCCTCTCTGTGATGGATCGTAAAGTTAGAGCTTACGTAATAACCAGGGGAGTAGAATTATTTAGATCTTCTGTTTCTTCTTCATCTTGTAATTATCCTAGATTTAGGAAGTTTTGCTTGATTTAATTTATGGATTACAATTGTAATTTTTGAAGATATGAATTTTATGCCTATGGATGATGTATGAATATTGATTTATAATTTATCTAAGTTAAAAACTTCTTTTATGTGTGATTGGTTAAATTCTAGGATTGTGATTAATTTTCCTGCTCGCGCATAATTCTTTGATTGTTGATTGACAATTCGAGGATTGATTCATTCATTCATCTTAAGAGCACTCTAAGAGAACTTAACAACGAATTAATTAATAATTAATCAATTTAGGATCCTAGGAAGGTTTGTCATTAATTAAATCATTGGACCTAAGCGATTGCTTAGGGTTTTTAAAATTGAACTTAGAGAATTAGAAACTACCAATATCTTTTGAGAGAGTGAGGATAACTGAGCAAACATTATCGAGAGACTAGTCCAACATAAGAACTTAATCACCAAAAATATTTTCAAAAACCTAAAATTCCAAAAAAAAAAGATTTAGTTTAGTTTAGTTTAGTTTTTTTCACCTTAAAAACCCCATAATTGACAAACTAATTATGTTTAGTTTAGAGATTAGTTACTTAGGAATTTTAAATAGAGCTCCTTGAGAAGAACGACTAGTTGCCCTATACTACATTATTGGTGCAATCATTCTGATAGACCGATTTAAGTGACAATCTCGCTCTGATCACCTTCACCTCTAGAAAGTTGAAGCCGCACGAGGAGAATCATCCCACATATGGCCTACAGCTAGCGGCTATAGTGTATGCCTTGAAGATTTAGATGCATTATTTATACAGGACAAAATTTATAGGGGCAAAAAACTTGATCGGTGCAAAATTTGCAACCCTAACACTGCAAGTGCACAGGCCATATCAAGTAATAAAGTAATGAGTAAGATATCATTTCCAACGAGGACTTGGTACTTAAATTTGGTTGAGCATTGATTTTACACTTTCAATTAATTTGAGCAAATCAAAGTGGAAGTCAAATAAGTGAAAATTAAATTTAAAATCAAATTAAAATAAACTAACTACCACAAATATTAAAAGGGCATCCCAGAGTTACTAATCACTTATTAGTTTCATAAACTTTATTTTCACTAATTTAGTTAGTCTTGATGTTAATTTTGTTGATTTCAAGTTAAAATAGCTATAAGTGCCTTTTGGTCCACTTACAACACTCTCTTAAGTATAAAATGTTATGTCTAACAAAATTACTCAAGAGGCAAAACAATTGAAACACACTCTTCAACAATTATATGGGGCCATTAGGTATATGTCTATCCTAATCGCAAATTAGACTGAAATCTAATCCCATATTACTTAATCTCAGAGCCTAATTAAAATTTGCTTCGTCAAGGTAAATTCTAATACTCAAATTCATACTTAATGATGATCAAGCACTAAGTAAATAAAAAATTAGAAAATATTAAGTAACCAAAATTAACATTAAAACATATCTAATATATGAAAATAGATTTAGTCCACTATAATGTCATAGCTTCTCTAGGTTGCAAAACAAAATAATTACACATAACTAAAATCATCTCAACAAAAGTGAATTCAAAGCAAAAAATGAGTTAAGAGGAAAATGATATAACCAATGAGAGTTGACTAAGAATGGTGTCCCAATCAAGATTTCTGAATCTTCTCATCTTTTCCCAATTACTTTTGATGAAGATGCAAAAGAAAGAACCAGATTCTTCTCTATTCAGTTCTAGACTCAACACTCTCAGCTCCAGATGTTGATGATAGCCTTTCTTTCTCTGCTCTACCCTTTGGTCTCCTAGCTCTCTCTCTCAATTATTTTCTCCCTTTCTTAATCTCATTGGTTCTGGTTTGGCCATCTTTGGGTGAAGACAATGAATAATGCTTACTCTAAAACTTGCAACTGCTTCCTTCCTTTTTACGCGTTCTGTTCGTCACTGCTTTTAGGTCTTCCATTCATTGTATTAAAACCCTACCGTGCTGACCTTCAGTAAATAAAGTAAATAAAAACATAATAATAATAATAATAATAATAATAATAATAATAATAATAATAACTAATAAACAAAACTAAATGATTTTATTTCTTTTTTTAGAAAACTTCTATTTAATATTTTTTTGGTTATGATTTCTTTCCTATGTTGAAAACTTATATTTTATTTGAAATCCCACAAAAGATACACCAATTTGATATCTTATAAAATCTCAAGTAGATCTTCCAAAATTAATTAAATAACTCTCAAAATATCTTTAAAATATACATTAAATGTACTAAATATGGAGAGTTATCAGTTGTACTGCAATCATAAGAGTCTCAAATACCTCCAGAGCCAGAAAGAGTTGAATATAAGGAAAAGAAGGTGGATGGAGTGTCTAAAGGACTATGATTACCATCTCAAGTACCACCCAGGTAAGGCCAATGTAGTGGCTAATGCCTTAAGTCACAAAGCAGTGCATGTGGTGTCCCTAATGATAAGAGAGCAGAAGTTATTAAGGGATGTCAGTGAGTGGAGTCCTATTTGTCAAATGCAGTTGTTAGCAGAGAAAGCAGGGATATCCAGAATAGATAGTGAGTTAGTCGAGCAAATAAACGATGCTCAAATAAGAGATCAACTAGTAGAAACCTTTTAATTGAGGATAGTGAATGGTGAGACAAAGGATTTTGAGATCTCTCTAGAGGGGATAGTCAAATTTAGAGGAAGATGGTATTTTCCTCAATTTGATAATCTGAGAGAGAGAATCCTGGACGAAGCACACAAGAGTAAGTACACCCTGCATCCATGTGGTACTAAGATGTACCGTGATTTGAGAGAGATGTTCTGGTGGTTTGGAATGAAAAGAGATGTAACTAGATATGTGTCTTAGTGCCTTACTTGTCAGAAAGTGAAGATAGAGCATCAGAAGCCTTCAGGATTCTTACAACCCCTCGACATTCTGTAGTGGAAATGGGAGAGAATCTTGATGGATTTTATAGTTGGGTTACCCCATGTAGCAACAGGCTATATGATGTCATATAGGTGATTATAGATGACGAAGTCAGCCTATTTCTTGTCAATCAAAACCTAATATTTGCTAGAGAAAATGGCGAAGCTACACGTTAAGGAGATTGTCTAACTACACTGGGAACCAGAGAGTATAGTTTCATATAGCGATCCCTATTTTACTTCTAGATTTTTGTGAGCCCTACAAGAGAGGCTAGGTAGTATTTTGAGATTTAGTATAGCTTATCATCCATAGACGAATGGTCAGACAGTGCGTATGATTCAAACACTTGAAGATATGTTGTGAGCGTGCATGCTAAACTTTAAAGGAAACTAGGATGAGCATCTACCACTGGCAAAGTTTGCTTATAATAACAGTTATCATTTTAGTATTTAAAGGGCTTCATCTGAGGAGTTGAAGGGAGGAAATGTATATCTCTCTTATGCTAGACAAAGCTTGGAGAGCGAAGTCTGTATGGTCTAGAGATAGTGGATCAGACCTCAAATCAGATCAAAATGATTAAACAGAGACTCCTTATGGCCCAAAGTTAGCAAAAGAGTTATGCCGATACAAGAAGAAAGCCGCTAGAGTTTGAGGTTGGAGATAATGTTTTCCTCAGACTTTCTCCAACTACAAGAGTCAATCAATCCACAAAGGTGAAAAAGTTGTCACCCAAGTATGTGGGACCATTCCAGATTCTCTTCAGAGTAAGATTAGTAGCCTACAGACTAGCCTTACCCCCGAGTTTGAGTTAGTTGCATATGTCTTTCATGTTTACCAGTAAAGAAGTATTGGCCAGATCCCTCACATATCATCCAGTATGATGATATAGAGCCAAAGGAGAATTTATATTTTGAGATGAGACCAGAGCAAATTATGGACTGTAAAATAAAGCAACTCAGGAATAAGATGGTTCCACTAATCGAGGTGATTCAGAGAAATGCTTCTCAGGAAAGGCAACATGGGAAATAGAAGACAGAATGAGAAGTAGCTACCCGAAGCTATTCTCATAAGGTATGTTTTAAAATTTTGAGGGTGAAATTTTTTTTAAGGGGCAAGGAATGTAACAACCTAAGAATTTTTAGGCCTAGATAGAGAATTTTGGGTAATATTTTTTGAGGCCTAGATGAGGTGTTTGGGATGAATAAAGGGCCTTAGTCTATAGAAGACTGAAATATCTCACAACTTTTGAAGTGAAATCCAGGGAAGGACTTATGTGCAAAAAGTAAAAATTCAGTAAAATTAGAGGTTGAATTTTGGATAGGTCTGAAAGCATCAAAAATTTCCATAAAATCCTAGAAAATCTTTTAGAGCATCTAGAATAGTATCGGATAGTCATAATGATTTTTAGATGCCATATGAATTTTTTAGTGAATTTATGAATATTTTATTAATTTTTTGTCAGACCGGGTTTTTGGTCAGAAATTAATTATATCAAGTATCTAGAGGCCTCAATGTTTTGGTCTGAGATTGGAGAAAATTAGTATAATATTTTAGAGGAATTATAGGATTTATTGAAGGTAAGGAAGAAGTCTGGAGGAATTATAAAAAATTGCTGAAATCGGTTTATCACTGATATAAAAGACTTCTTAATAGAAAAATTAATTTTGAGAGTTCCAAATGTCAGAAAAGTCTGAAAATGTTATGGTAGCCTCTTAGGATGTTTATAGATTTTTGAGAAAAATTTGGGAATTTTTTTATGAGTATTCAAGTTTTTGGAATTTCGGGACTTTTTAAGGCAATATAGGAAAACTTGTTGCAGGATACTGGACTAGGAGGGAGCCCCCAAACCAGATGAAGGCTGGGCCAATTTTTTCCTTAAAGGGGAAGCCAAGAAGCATGTGGAAGGGGACATGTGTCTAGAGGAGAATGTTGGGCATTAAGATATTATTTTCTTAAACTTTTTCATAATTCCAAGAGTGTACCAACTTAAGCCTATAAATAAGATCTCCCTCTCCTTCATTTAGGCTCATAAGAATGCAACCCTAGGGAAGCTCTGACTAAATGGAAATTTGACCCTCCAACTCAGAATTCAGAGGCGAATCAAGCTACACCGATGATCGATTAAGGTGTGTTCTAGCCTACATCTCCTTTCAATTCCCTTCTCTTCTCCATAGTTTTAGAAGCATTTCAAGGGGTGTAAATGTTGTCTAAGGTTCAGCCAATCTTGGGGGAAGAGGAAATGATGTTGTTTGATGTCCATAAAAATTGGAAAAAGGCTAGAAATTGGTGTATGAGCTTGATTTAAGTTGAGTTCTTGAATTGTGTAGCATGTATGTGTTTCAGCCAAGACCTCTAGGGTGGTGTTATGGTTTTATTTTCATACGTTTGATGGTTCCATTGTGTCCAGGACATTGTTTTATGTGAGAAAAGGTTATAAGAACACACATGGAACGTCAAACTGATGAAATCACCAAAGACATCTTAAAGGGGGTGTTCGGCTAAGAGGGGATTAATTGGGAGGAGTGTGATTTTAATAAAATAGATATCATGAATGGATTCAAAGGCAAACATTTTGTAGGATTGGCCTCTGAAATGAATAAATGACAATAGTAGTCCAGACCCTTTATGTGAGGGGAAAGGGTCTCCGGTCTAGTAATACTAACATACATTGATGACTTGACAATGTGTTATGTTTAAGCATATCAGAGAATTCCCCTAGTATCTCTAGAAGAGAAGGAAGCACTTGTATTATCCAGAAGTAACTGGTAGCTTGAACTTCTAACCTTAACTTATAATTGCTTTGCTTGTCTGTTATGTTCTTTGGTTTGCTTTACTATGTTGTAGTTGAGCAGGCATGTATAAGATGTATGGGATGTATGATTCCTTGTTTATATGCCTTGGCTATGTGATAGAGGTAGAGTCATGTGTATGTTCCCTATACACAATAAGTGCCGAGAGAGAGGGTACCGGACGAGTAGTTTTGAGCATTGCATATTACGTGACTTGTATTGCATTATATTTTTATTGGTTACTGTTCTGCTACTGAGGTTTCTCTAGAAACCTTACCCTCTCCACAATGCAGGTGAAGGAACTTCAGGAGGCAAGTAAAAGAGAAAGAATGATCATGTTTAATTTATCTCCTGTATTGCTTCTGGATGTTTGTATATATGTAAATACTGTGATACTGGAATTTTAGACTAGAATTGTATGCTACTATATCATGTTGTAATTATGGGAATATGCTTTTACATAGCCTTTATGCTATTCGAATTGCATGGGCATTGAGAAAAAGGAAAATTTTTATCCCTTATTTTTTCAACTTAAAGTCATAACTAGTGATTCCAATAGCTCTATTATTGTAAGGTAAATGTTATAAAAAGGAAGGTGTAACAATTTTTACTAAAATATTGTTTTTGGGGGTAGACCGAGTGTGTACCCTGATATTTTTTGAGGCTAGGTGAGGTATTTTGAATGAGCAAAGGGCTTTAGTCTGTACAATTCTGAAATATCTCACAATAATTGGGATGAAATCAGGGGAATGACCTCTGTGCAAAGAGGAAAAATTCTGTAAACTTTTCGGACAAAATGCGGACAGGTCCAAGAGCCTTGAAAATTCCCATAACATCTCAAAAAAAAAAGTAGAGGGTGCCTAGAGTTGTATGGCGCAGTTAGAATGTTGCTTTGAGGTTCAAGGAATTTATTATGAATTTTTGAATATTTTCATAATTTTTGGCCGAACAAGGTTTTTAGTCAAAAATTGATATTATTAGATATATTGGGACCTTAGTGTTCTAGACTGGGATATGGAAAAATTAGTACATTATTTTAGGAAATTTTTAATGCAGCAAAAATCAGAAAAGAAAATCGGTTATGTGAGGAAAAGCCCTTGAAAATCGTTAAAATACTGGTAAAAAGGGTTTTGTGAGAAAATTTATTTTGAAAGTTCTAGACATCCCAAAATTCTGAAATTTTAGTGCTAGCCTCTTGGTATTTTAGGGATTTTTTAGAATTCTTTGGATTTTTTGGATGACTACAGAATTTTCCAGTTTTTAGATCGATTCAGAGGAAATTATCGAATGAATATGGGCTTGGAGGGCTCCTTGCGCCCACTTGGACGTGGACCACTCTTAGCTTGGAGAAGGAGGTAGTTTTTGCAATTTGAAGTTCAAGAATTATGTAGAAGAGG
>JBAGKO010169998.1:0-18405 GCA_037177275.1 Acacia concinna | reverse complement strand
CTTCCTGTGGCGCTTTTTTAAAAGAGCGCCATAACAGGTCTTTTTTTTCTTTTTTTTTTTAAAAAGACCTTTTGTGGTGCTCTTTTAAAAGAGCGCCACAGGAAGTCCCCCACTTCCTGTGGTGCTCTTTCAAACGAGCGCCACAAAAGGTCCTTTTTTAAAAAAATAATAATAAAAAATTAATACAAGCTGTGGCACTTTTTTTAAAAAGCGCCATAAAACGTGCGTCACTTAAGCCTCTTTTTGTAGTAGTGTTGGTTTCTTCAAACATGTTTGGAAGATCACAAATTAAAGATATGTATGGTTGTAATTTAATAATGGCTCACAAATTAAAATTATATCATTCTACGATGTATTAATGAAGTAGATTTTGTAATCATAAATACAAAATAATAAATTAGAAAAGGCTAACGAAGTGAAGTCAATTTGCACTTGGTGTTAATCACGGTTTAGTATTTTGGGGCGTGACAGAGTGCAAGTAACATAGTCTATAATTAAATATTTTATTTAAGTTTTTAATCTTCCTAAATTAGTCAACTAAATGTTATATTAAAGGCTATATACTTTTGGTCCTTAAGTTTAATCGAAGTCCTCTTTTAGTCCCTTAAATTTAAAAAGCGTATTTTAGTCCTTTTAAATTAACGTCGTTAACTTCACTGATGGAAAATGCTGACTCAATAAAGTTAAAATGTTGATATAATTTCCATGGAGGCTTTAATGTTGACATCAACTTAAAGTTTCATTAAGGTTTTAATTATTTTCTATTTACACATAATTTAAATATAAGAATATGTCATTATTTTTAACTTTACTCAATATTTTCCATCATTGAAGTTAACGTCATTAACTTAAAAGGACTAAAAATATACTTTTTAAAGTTAAGGGACTAAAAGAGGATCTCGACTAAATTTAAATGACTAAAAATATACTTTAGCCTATATTAAAAGATGGATGTAGTATATATTATTAATATATTGCTGTTGGGTTTGAATCCAATGGGTAAAATTAATCAGTAATACCCTCCATAGAAGTGAGTTCCAGAAGAGAGTGGGTGGTAAACATCAACCAAATAAAAATAAGGAAAAAGACAAATAAAACCCCATAATATATAAAAAAAAACTTGAAAGATAATTTAAATTTGATAAATGACAAATGAGGGGTAGAAAATTTGTCAGTTTTAGTCATTCTTTGTTGAATTTTAGTTATTTTGTTTTAATCATTATCTGCTCAGTTTTAGTCATTATCTGTTGAGTTTTGGTCAGAGCCCCTCATTTGTCATTTACCAAATTTGAGTTATCTTTCAGGGTTTTTAATATTTAGAGGGTATTTATTTATATTTTTCCCATAAAAATAAGGTATTGTTTCTTATTTTGAAAACAATTTTTTTGTTCTTAAAAATATAATTATAAAAAAACATGTTTGATGATTAATTTTTAAATAAGTGTTTTGTAAAAAAAACAAAAAAAGTATTTTTTTAAAACAATAAAATACTGAAAACAATAGTTTTTGCATGATTTCAATTTTTTGTTATTTTTCCTAATTTCCCCTTTAATCACTTCCACGCTGTTTAGTTTATCTATTGCACTTACCTTCTCAGTTACTCACATTTGTTCATGTCGTCCCTCAGTCCTTAGCTCTCTAGAGTCCATTGTCCATTGCATTTTATCTCTCGTCTTCTATTTCGTTCTCTAAGTTGATTTTAAAACATTTAATTTGTTCCAAATAAAAATTATTTTAAAATCTATTTTTTTCAGAACAATTTTCCAAGCATTTTTTTCCTTCCAAAAACTTGTTTTCAAAACCAATTTTATAAAATTATTTTTAAAAAATCCAAAAAAAAAAAAAAGCAGAATCATCCTAAAGTAGAAGGAAAGGCATGGCGTAAATTGGAAGGTACAAAATTCCACTTGATACAAGGCTTTGAATAGTTTCATTCTTGGTTTGTTTTTAATTCTCATGTTATCATAAATATAGGATATAGTTTAGCGGTGAATTTTAGTATAAAATATAATATTTTTTTAATTTTATCTCTTGTATATATTATTATTTTAGAAACTAATTTATCTAATTCATAAATTGATATATACTATAATATTGAATATACATATTTTAGAGATATACTATGTCACATGTTATATTTAAGTAATATTTATTTAACGTTGTGGGAATATAGATAAATCCACCCTTGTTGGATTAAAGAAAATAAATTGACTTTTGGGGCCAATATGAAGATATATAAAATAATGTGGGACGAATATATGATTTTCCCATCTTATATTTTATATATATTATTATATATATTATTTAATATATGAAAAGGGGGAACAATTGTTTTTTGAATTATTCAAAATTCAAAACCACACGATCATTCGTGTTTTATATAATGCCTTGGTGGTTTACGTAAAAAAAAAAAGGCTATCGCAAAAACTTAAGAGAATAAAAAAGTTCCCTCCCTCTCTCTCAAAACTCTCTCTGGTGAATTTGCTGTAACAAAAACCTAGCATCCTACCAGTGATCTTGGTAGTGTGGGCATTTGTAGAAATAGACTCTCCAGATACACCCCTTGTAGTTTTTTCCATCACTGTTATTACGTAAAACCCACCACTTAACACCATGCAAGTAATTAACTGTTGTAATTACTAATTGTCATATTTTGTTTCAATTATTTTTACACAAAAACCGTCATGAATCATGATGTTTCAAAATCTTTCCCCTTCACCAAGCTAATGATAATGCACTGTATCAGAGGATGATATTTTTTGGCTTTATTTTCATAAAATATAAAAATGTAATTAATTGATCGCTATTAGCCCCATTTTTTAACCCAAAAAAGAAAAAACCAATATTGGAGCGGAGGGGAAAGGAAGCAGAAAACGGAGAGAACAAGGGAGAGAGAAAGGAGGAGAATATGAGATGCTCTGAAAGTAGAAAACGTTATTTATATTTGCCTTGCCTAGGCAAAAAAATCAGTAACATGTGATAGGGATGAGGGAGAGTAGGGATAGAGGTTGAAGAGGAAGAGGGTGGCAGGTTGGACTTGCAAGAAGAAAAAGTGACGGAGGGTTGACAGACTTAATGGTTATGTTATTTTTGCCCCTATAGAATACCTTATGTATATTTTTAAACCCAAATAAATTTTTAGGTACCAAATGCCCCTTTGACCGATCTTCATTGCTAAATTTTCCCTTTTACCCTTCTTCATTTTAAGTCGAGAGTATTAAACCCCAGACCAAGCTGAACCCATATATTTAAACATAGCAATAGTTGGCATATCTGAGAAACTACGGCAACAACACTACGCTAAGCATTCAATTTCGGTCAATAACTCTTCGACGATGTTGCCGGAAATTATAGCTTCTCCCCACTTGTTTATTGATTCCTCCATTGCCAAAATTTGATCTCTTGCATGCAATTTCTGAATCACAATGCCTCCATCATCAAACAAGTCTCTAAACCAAAAGCGCGCCTCTCCAAGCTTTTAGATCGACATACACAGTTGTTCACTGCTGCCGACCTTGAGTGTGTTGCTCGAAACCTCGATCCAAACTCTGTGTTGGTTGTTCTCTTATCCATTAGCGATATGCTGGACAATTCTTCAATTCAAAAACAAGCGTGAAAGACTTAGAGGCGATGCACGAGATGCATAAAAATTCCATGTCTCCTTTTTTTTTTTTGAACATTCTTGGCAATATAGTTTGTGGACTCCATGACTACGCTTCGTTAATTCAACCGCTTTGTTATTTCTGTTTTGGCATGTCGACTCATGTCACTAAGCAACCATTTTCCTCTTTTTTCAAATTGTTGGTGGAGGTCTTGTCTAGCAAGCAGGATCATAATTCGTAGATGGCCGCAATGCTTTGTTTGGCTTCTACCATTGATGCCGTTCTAGATCCGAAGCCAACGCGATTGATGGAGCTCTTACCTAGGTTCAAGAAGTAACTAAAATGAAAGGGATTTAAGCCAAAGCCAATGTTGTTGATGTTAGCCATTTAATAAATATCTTATGTGTGTGTATTATGTTTTATTTATTTAAATATGTTATATTATAGATTTTATGTTATTATTTTATTAATATACAAATCACCGGATGTGTCCTGTAATATTATTTACATTACGGATTAATTCAAGAGTTGTATTTAAGGGTTGTGGTCGGTAAAACTTTGAAAAGCCTTGTTGGGAGGTTTTATAAGGTTAAGACCAAACTTAGAACAGATACATTAAAAACTTTGTTTATTCAATCATAAATTCCCTGGGGGTGATGGTGTCGAACAATCCATCACTATGCTAAAGATTCCCATGCAGAAGAATTCAAGCAAATCTCAGAGAACACAATATTTGGATAAGCCATGGCAAGAGGTACGCAACGTTTTCGCTGTAAAACTTATAATTTGGATTTATATTATATGTTTAACATGCGGCATCAGAGCCATCTTTCCTCTATTTGGTGTTTAATACGTGTTTTCTTTTTGAAAAAAAAAAAGGAAGAATTCCACTTAAATACCACATGAATTTGTAAAACCTAAAAAGGTCTGTTAACATTTCAAAAAGACATAGACCAAATTAGGTTTTCAAATTTTGGATATGAACAGTAGCATGATTTTCGCTATAAGAGTAATGGGATTACCTATAAAAGTAATGGATCTCGCTACAATTTTTTTATCTCTGTTTTTCTCTCTCCCTCTGTCATTATTCATCTGACTGACACATAGTGACAAAGGAGAGAGAAATATGCCTATGATAGAGGAGAGATGAGATTTTCGCTATAAGAGTAATGGGATTACCCATAAGAGTAATGGAATTCGCCAATGTCTAGATCACTTTTCACTTCAGCAAATTTAGAAAACAAAGAAGAGAGGAGATTTTTCACTATAAGAGTCATGGGATTACCCATAAGAGTAATAGAGTTTTCTAGTTTCTGGATCACTTTTCCCTTCAGAAAAATAAAAAAAAAACCCAATTTTGTCCATAGTACCTAAGTGTCTTTTTGAAATGTTAACAGACCTTTTTGGGTTTTGTAAATTTATGTGGTATTTTAAGTGTCATTTTCCCAAAAAAAAATTTGAGGTTTTGGCAACATGTAATCTTATTTGGGCTATCTATCTGACTATAATTCATAATTTGAGGAAATTTTTTTAGAAAGAATACGTGTACGTGCGTTACTAGAAGGTATTCATTTGTTGAATGCATATTTCCTGATTTTGATTTTAATGATGAGAGAAAGACATGTTCATAAATCTGGGAAATTTTGCTTAAAAAAAATCTAGCCCCCTATCACTGCTGAAGTTATAACATTGTTCACAACCTCTTTTATATTAAAATCACGATATGTTTACAGTTGTGCGATTGTTTGGTGTTGAATGACTTTAAAAATCCATGCATAATTTTTTATTATTATTCAAACAGAGACGATATACCTAGTTATACCCACTTCGGTCATCTGCATCATTCTTGGAAATATTTTTTTCTTTTCCTTCCATGAATCTTGATGTATATTGTGTATATATCAATGCATTGTGAGTCTCTTTTTGATTTAGGCAACTGAAACAACACTGAAATCTCCAGAAAATGTGGCCGGAATCGCCAAGAACAAGTGCCTGAAAATGCAATCGCAACAGGTCCATTTTCTGAGTCAGGTTGCTCCATCCAGGTAAGGAAGAAAGGCATAATGGGCTTCTTGATAGAAGCACGTTTAGATTCTGTCGCCGTTTGAAAAGTAATTTACAAAAAAACAGAATTCAGACTGGGCTTACGTTTTGAGCCTGACAATTTTTTGTTTTGCGGTGATGAGCATCTGGGCAATTTCAATGGGCTGGAGATATTTTTTTTTAATTTCTTAGAGTAATTTTCTTTTGGACTTTTCTACTGGACTTGGAGAAAAAGGTTTGACATTGTGGGCTGAAACAACTTGGGCTATTTATTAAAATAAACAATTTTTTTTAATTGTGGCTTGACTCTCTCACTATTTTCTTATTTTAATAATTAAAATTCATGCTCTTATAGATTTATTAGAGCTAAATAAATATCATTCTATGGATTCTTATGATGATTTTTATTAGCTCTACATTTGTTTATTTATTTAATTCTACAAGTTTCTTGTATGGATTATTTAAATTATCTATGAATTTATATATTTTTGCTCTTTAGGCAATTATAATTATTTTTAAATTTGGAATTAATTCTGAATTAAGATTTATTTTTGCAATTTTATCTAAAGCATGAATTAGTGGGAGAATTTCAATTATCTAGTTACATATTGTTGATTTAGATTACCCGTTAAATTTTTAGTATGATATTGTTACATATTTATGTATTTAAATGCACAAAGAAGTATTCTAATAAGCATGCCTATATATCTCGGTAGTAACCACAACATCCTCATTTTTAAGCTGTATGCATATTAATTAATCACATATGGTATTGTGGAATATTATTGTACTTAAATGTAAGATTATAATTTATCTTTGCCCACAGGTAGATAATTATAATCAAACATTTGGTTATAATGAAATATAATGGCCTTATGTTTTCTAGGTAGCCCGAAGGTATTATTAGAAAGGAATAATTGTGTTCTAATTTCATCATTTTTAGACAAATGTATTGTATGCTAGTATTCTTTACCCACAAGTAGATACTAATGCTACGTATTTGTAATTGCATATTTCATATAACTTGAGCATGCATATGGCACAATAATTATGTTTGCTTCAAAAGTTAATGTAGGTATATTCATAATTTTTGCAGCTCCTATTACCACTAGAGTTATTATTGATATAAATAACAAAATGATATTGGATGGTATTAATTACTTTGATTGAAAATCAAGAGGTTAAATAAAAATTGAGTTATTCCATCATTAGATCATTCAGATCTTGGTTCTTGTGTGGATTGCATTAGAGGAAAGAAAACCAACAAGTCACATAAAGAGGCTAAAAGAAGTTCAGAATTACTTGAGATCATACACACTAATATATGTTGTTCTGATTTAATTGCACATGGTCAAAAATATTTCATTACTTTTATCAATAATTACTTGCGATTTATATATGTTTATATGCTTTATAATAAAAGTGAGGCATTAGATGCCTTTAAGGAATATAAGACTGAAGTAGAAAAACATATTGGGAAACCAATTAAAATTGTGAGATCAGATAGAGGTGGTGAATATTATGGTAGATACACTAGTGAAGGACAAGTACCTGGTCCTTTTGCACATTTTCTTTAAGAGCATGGTATAGTTGCTCAGTATTAATACATGGTTTGCTTTCCATAATTGTGCCAAAGATTCCCGTGCAGAAGAATTCAAGCAAATCTTAGAGAACACAGTATTCAGATACAATATGGTAAGAGATACACAAGACTTTCGCTATGAAACTCATAATTTAGAATTATAGTGTATGTTTAACAATTGATGCTAATAAAAAGCTTTATTGAGGTTGGTGTGGCATCGTGTCCTAGGGCTTTAACAAACTTGGTTCCTTGCATGATGGAAATCATGAGCAACAAAGATTCGACTACAAGGAAGGCAGCGGCCAAGGCATTGATGAAGTGCCTGTTTGGGGGGTATGAAAAAGTAACTTTTCATTAAAGAAAAGTTACTTTTTCAAATATTAGTGTTTGGGTGTGATCCAGTAGAAAAGAACTTTTACAAGGGAAAGCAACTTATTTTTGAAGCCCCATTTTTTACTTTTGTCCAACGCTCTCTCTCTCTCTCTCTCTCTCTCTCTCTCTCTTCACGTGAAAAAGCCACTTTAATATCCTTTATTGCAAGCTATTCTATTGTAGTCAATATTACTGAGGAAGTCGTATAGAAGAAACAAAAGACTGTCCCAATTCGTACAAAGGAAAGACAAGAATAAATGAAGCTAAAACGGGAACAATAGAGAGTAAATATATTAATGATAAAGCAAAAGTAATCCCATTTTTTTCACTTTAAATATTACATAAAAATCAAATTAAATATATATGATCAAGTTTGTTAATAAAAAGAAAAAGACCTAATAAAAAAATAATAAGTTACTTTTTTACTTATCACCCAAATACACCTCTATTTAAAAAAAAGTCACTTTTATTATTTTCTTTTCTGAACACAAATAACTTCTTATAAGTAATTTTTTTCTAAAGTCACTTTTCATAAGTTACTTATCATCAAAGTTGTTTCTATTCAAACAGACCCCAAGTTGGCAATAGTTGACAATAAGCCAGGGTGTATGACACGTGTGCAAAAAAAACTGGGGCCCACAACTTGAAACAGATTAGATGGACACTTGAGGGATTTAATGTCCCTGAAATTTGTGCCCTCTTTTATAACGGTGGTGAGTAATTTTTTAGTCAAGGTTTGTATATGATGTCAGATACACATATGGAAAATCCGAAAATGTAGATGGGTGCTTTTACCCCTTTGCCCTATATAAAAAATAAAATAAAAATGTATAATATAATTTACAAACATAAGTTGGACACACACGTATACTATTAGTTATTAATTAATGTTAATGAAAAATAAAAATCAAATTCAAAAATGAGATAACATTATATTTATAATAAAACTTATTTAAGATTTAATTTTTTTCAATTTGAAATTCATTTATATGGAAAAAAATTTAATAAATACAAACAATATATTTTAGCTCAATTGAAAAGGCTCGTGTGCACGTACAATGATGTGATGACATGTGGCAAGGCCCAGCGAGGCGGAAGCACATGGCACTCCCAAGGTGGTACACATTGCATTGAGCATGGCGCCATGTGGCAACATTTATCCAGGATGAGGCGCCACCTATGATGTGGAAGTTGTTAGAGGTGACATGAGGCAGTGATGGCCATTAGGGGTGACACTAAACTTCTTTCAAGAGTTTCCGTGTGGCGTCTTGAAAATTATAAAAGAAATAAATTTATGACATAAAACTTCCTTTGCTAATTAGTGAGAGTCAAAATTGTGTCACTAATTCTCCAACAGATTTTATATAATAGATAGAGGGGGTGGTTTTGCTGACAGATAGATGGCGCTAGCTTCCTAAACAGGATTTCTGTTCTACGAGGTACAGGCCCAGCCGCACAAAGCAAGAGGAAATAGGTATAGGCTGGATCAATAAAAGAAAGATAACGAAAGTGTACAAGATTCCAATCGAGCTGGCTCAGAAGGATGGTGGCAGCGAATTTGCCATGATAGAATTAGGGAGGGAACCGATTCCGTCAAAAATTCAATCAGAAGTCTATTTCCATCTATCGCAAATCTGTTGGTAATCCGATGAGAAATTTTGAATTCCGTGGCAAATTCAAGGTTCTTTTGTAGTAATTAATAGCTCAAAAAATATTTTTTAAATACACATAATACTTTATGGTTATTAACATACAACTGTCAAGTATTGTCTACATGTTACTTTTAAATGATATTGTACTTAATGGTTTTTACATAACCACCATTGAGTAAAGAAACAATTCTTGACTGTTGTTTTGAATAACCGTCAAGTAAAATATATTTTATATTAACTTTCAATAAACTTGTCTTTGAACGTCCAAAACTAAGCTCCACTCTATTTATTTCATTAGCCTCTCTACTTCTCCAAGTCACGCAACTACTTCTCCATTATTTCATCTGCCTCTCCACTTCTCCAAAGCAACTTCTCTCTTTGTTGATTCATTATGGACAAATGCAAAAGATGAGCTGTTGATTTATCATTGCTTACACTGGCTCTCTTTCACCTACAAGTATTGAAGGTCTTCATTTGATTTTTCTTTGTTTGCTTTGATGTCTCTATTTTTTTTGGGTAATATAGGGGGCTTCTGAAGCCCAAATTTCTAACAGAGACTTGATTTTTGGGTGGATATGAGATCATTAAATATACATATATATGTATATATATACATATATATATAACATCCATCATAGTAACATCCCGATTCCAAGGGGAGTAGGGGTTGGGATTTATTCCCATCGTGGGTGTGCCCAGCCCACGTCAGCCCCAGACCCAATGGTGACGAACCGTGACGGATGATCTAAACCCTTGGTGGGCCCCATAGGGGCTCACCCCTCTAAAGGGGGTAATGTGGTATTAGGATTTGAAGTGGAGCCCCAACTACCAGCTTAAGCTTTTAGTTGATTGGTAAAGCTTCCATCTGAATGGTATCAGGGCCAAGTGGTCTCGGGTTTGATTCCAGGGGGAGTAGGGGTTGGGATTTATTCCCATCGTGGGTGTGCCCAGCCTACGTCAGCCCCAGACCCAATGGTGACGAACCGTGATGAATGATCTGAACCCTTAGTAGGCCCTATAGGGGCTCACCACTCCAAAGGAGGGTAATGTGGTATTAGGATTTGAAGTGGAGCCCCAACTACCAGATTAAGCTTTTAGTTGAATGGTAAAGCTTCTGTCTGAAATGAACGGGGAGAGACCCCGGAAGGATCAAAATAGAAGGAGGGAGAAGGAAAGATTAGAAGTAGGGAAAAGAGACGGACTCTTTACATGATTATGCTATGCAGATGCACAAAATATTAATGCAGAAAAATAAACAGACGAGAACAGCTCGTCACAGTTATATTATTGAAAATTTTAAAATATTACAGAAGAAAGAGCTTACAGAAAAAATAGCAGGAAAACAAAAGGAATTCTGGAGCTTCTCTTTCTAAGACTCTTTTTGAAATTGGGTAAAGAACTGAATGCCTAGCCTAGAACGAAGATCCTCTATTTATAAGGATTTCATGCCGGCACTACAGTAACATTACAAGTCACGGATGTTACAGTAAAAGTAGATATAGTGACCAACATTATTCTTTGTCTGCCATTGAAAATATGCACATTTTCTTTTGCTTAATTTTCAAAAGTAGAGATGCTCATTGTCTACTTATGGTGGGACTTTTACCAAAAGCAGATGCCCATTGATTTTGGACTTTTGTCCAGATGCATTAGTCATTAGCTAAGCTAATAACTTCATCTTCTACATCATGTCCAAAGTAATCACCGATGTCTCCTATGGTTGATCCTTTTATGGATGCTGAAGAAGACAAGGATGATCTATTTTTATTCTGAGAGGGTTGATTCTCTTTAGCTTGGAGTAGCTGGAGAATCCTATGAAGCTGGTTTGCTAGATCTTCTTTATTGGAGGTCGAAGCCAAGCAAGCCTGTATGTTTTATTTTTGATTTAGAAAGACACTGGTCTCATGGTCAGCAACACGAAGGAATTTTGGATTCTTTTTAAACCATTTTTCTAGTGCTTTAATAGAAACATTGTCTTCCTAAGCTTTTCTCCACCATTTAACAGAAGGCATCCTGCATAAAATGGGGGAACCATTTTTGAAAGGTGAAGCACAATATTGGAGGTTCGACTTGTAAACCCAGCTTAAACCAAATTTTGAAAATAGATGAAGATCCGCTGGGAAAGGGTCTTCTTCTAAATTTGCACGACTTATAAAATAGTCGTATCCTGTTTTCACAGTGGTTGAATAAATTTCTGGAACTGGACCAAAATGATCCCACCATTTATTAAACCATTGTGGAAACTTATATTTAGTATTATCTTGAAATCGGAACAGCCAGGTGAGCCTCAATAGTGTCATTAATGAACACCTAAAGAACTAGATCAATACTCGGAGCATATGAATGAGTATCATCATCAGGTGCAGGAGCATGGCCTGAGGTATAGACTGAGGTTGTGATTGAGATGAAGGAGGAGTCTTCTTCCTCTTCATGGAATAGATAGACTCACATCTAGGCAAAGGCAACTCAATCCCCATATTTGAGAGATGAGATAGATCTAAGCGATCAAGTCTCTCAATGATGTCACTCTAGTCCAAATACCAGATCTTTTTTGCCTTGAGGATCAAAGAGATAATGTAAGGAAATGGGATCCTCATGGATAGCTTACTAGACGTGTAGTACCTCCTCAACTCTGAATATAAGAACTCCCTAAGATTTCATTTCTCCCTGTGGATAATCAATACAAATAGCTTGTACTCTCGAGTGGTAAAGTGGGACTAATTCCCATACTTGTAGACTATCATCCTCAAGAATACATACCAAATATATCAATAAAAGTCCACATATCAGCTGGTCTGAATCTGAAAGGACCAACTTGAACTTCGAGCCTCAATACTCTGAAAATATTTACATTACTCATTTTAAGCTTCTAGTAAACATGTGGCTTCTTGATCCCAAGCCATTTGTTGATCCTTGAGGCTGAAATTAGGAACTCTTGCCCTCAAACTTTGGCCTTCAACTCCTCCTCCTCCTCTTCCTCTAAACCAGATACAGATGGCTTTGGCTTAATCTCCAAGCTGGCATAGAACTGCTTCACAGTCCTTGGAGATATGGGAGGTTCACTAAGATCCAAGGCATATAATGAGAGAAGTACACTGATAGGTCTAATTGTGCAGAATTCTTCAAATGCTCTAAGTCCAGAAATGACATTCTCTGTACCCCTCTCTCTTTGAAGTCCTTATTATATCTGTCAATGTCTACGAGCTTACTGGTATTGAATCCAGGAGGGGCAAAAGTTCCCTTATCCTCTCGAGGTTGTGTATGAGCCGTGGAAGTCCCTTGTCTCTAACCACTTTTCCTTCCAATCCTGAAGGCTTCATCAATCATGTTCACTGAGATTTGCCTCACTAAGGCATCTAAGTGATCCTTCTAAGGTCTATGTAAGGTATAGAAAGAGGGAGCACTCTCGGTCTCACTGGATGATCCGGATAAAGAAGGAGATACCATGTCTTTACGTCTATCTTCTACTTGCTTCTTTGGAGTAGACTGTGAATGAGTGACCGGACATTCTTGAATTACAACACCTCTAGCTCTTGGTGCCGTAGGAGATTTTCGGGTTTCAAAAGTTTTCAGACCCGAGACCGTTGTACCCTTCTTTGTTGGAGCTTACTTCTCTTGAACCTTGGGCCTATGTTTCTTAGCATGAGGTCTTTCCTTTTCTTAGAAGCCACTTCCTTTCTCTTCTTTACACCTTGTCCATTCTTTGGATTCACTGAAGCTTCCTTCGCTGGTGAGGATTCTATTGAAGCTACCGGAGAGCTTTGCACTAGATTTTAGGCATCTGATTGCTCTAAATCCTCTTGAGAATGAAAAGGATTAGTCTTGGTCTGAGCCATCTCTTTGGATTTCTTCTGCATTTGATTTTAGAACTTATACCACTGCTACTTAGTTCACCGAGAGAAAGAGGGTGACGTAGGGTTGGATTTTGGGGGATTTGAATTCAAAGGAATTTAAGGTGAATAATGATTGAAATTTGAAGGATTATAATGGTTTTAGGAAGTTGGGAGTGTGAGTGGGTACAAAGAGAGACTCAAGGAAAGGAAAAGAGGTTTTGAAGAAATGATAGGTTTCAACTGATATAAGTAAACCCTAACTCGTAACCTCGAGATTTTAGGGCACCCTCGAGGTTTTTGAGCTTCAGAGAGCCTTGAGGTTGGTGATGGGCCTCGAGGTTTAGACAATTTGAGCATTTATCCATGGAATTTTCAATACTTTTTAAGCTTAAATCCTCGAGGTTTTACCAAGTCTTCAAGGGTTCATTACCTTTTTACCTGTTTACTTGATTCAATTCAAAAACCTCGTGGTTGAAGGACTTCCTTAAGGAAATTAGCTTACTTCATTATTATGAGAATATTATATATGCCTCGAGGTTAGAGCTCTCTTTTAAGGTTTTCTTTCATTCTTACACTTCCCTTTTATTTTGATGCTCGATACCTCGAGGGTTTAGTGGAACCTTGAGATAATTCCTTCTTTTGTCAGTAATTTTGACCTTGTAGCCTCAAGATTTTTGGGCAACCTCAAGGTAAAATCACATCTTATCCTTCTGTTTTTGGCACATTTCCCTCAAGATTTTAGAGCACACTCGAGCCTACTTCTTCTTCATTGCAAATGCTTCTGTAAAACAAATTTTCTACTACTCCGATGCTTAAGTTAGTAATCATTAAATAACTAATAATGAAAGAACATAAGATCTAACTCACAATTCATTAGGATTCAACATTCCCAATTCTCTCCTTATATGGAGAAATTGTCTTTAGCCTAGCCAAGGGTTTTGTGAAGATATCTACAAGTTGCAAATGAGTAGAAATGAACATCACCTTTACATCTTTCTTTTGAACATGATATCTTATGAAGTGGTGCCTAACATCTATATGCTTAGTTCTTGAATGTTGCACTGGATTCTTTGCCAAACCGATTGTGCTTGTACTTGAGCACAACAACTTGATGCAGCTACATATTCAGCTTAATTAGATGAAAGGAACACTGTGTTTTGTTTTTTCCTAAACCAAGACACTAGTGAACCACCTAGGAATTGACATTACCCACTTGTCCTCTTCCTATCTGTCTTACAGCCAACATGATTAGAGTCAGAATATCTTATAAGATATTTTGAACCTCCTTTTGTATACCAAATACCCAATTATGTAGAGTTAGCAAGATATCTGAAAATTCTCTTTATTGTTTCTGCATGAGACTCCTTAGGTGCAGCTTGATATCTTGCACATATGCCCACACTGAATTGTATGTCTGGTCGACTTGCTGTCAAGTAGAGCAATGATCCAATCATTTCTCTATATTTGGAGATTTTGAAGTCAGCTCCTTTCATATCATCAGGAAGGGTTGTTTCACTCATTGGAGTATCTGCACCATTAGCTTGATCCATTCCAAATTTATTCAAGAGTTATTTAAGATACTTGGTCTGAGATATAAAGATGTCATATTTTCTTTGTTTGATTTGCAATCCCAGAAAGAATGTCAACTCTCCTATTATGGACATCTCAAATTCACATTGCATAGTCTTTGCAAACTCTTACCAAAGATTTTCATTAGTAGCACTAAAAATAATATCATCAACATAAATTTGCACAACTAACATATCCTTTCTAATGTGTTTGATGGAAAGAGTAGTATCTACTTTCCCTTTGACAAATTCTTGATCCAATAGAAACTTACTCGGCCTTTCATACCAAGCTCTTAGAGCTTGTTTTAACTCATAAAGAGATATCTTAAGTTTAAACACATGGTCTGGTTTTGAAATATCTTCAAAACCTGGAGGTTGTTCAATATACACCTCTTCCATCATATTTCCATTTAAGAAGGCACTTTTTACATCTATTTGATGAAGTTTGAAACCTTTTATACATGCAAAGGCTAAGAGAACTCGTATGGCTTCCAATTTTGCAACCGGAGCATACGTTTCCTCATAATCAATACTTTCTTCTTGATTATAACCTTTTGCAACAAGTCTTGCTTTATTTCTTACAATAATAGCAAACTCATCAAGTTTGTTTTTAAATACCCATTTTGTTCCAATCACTAGATGATCCTTTGGTTTGGGTACCAAATCCCAAACTTGATTTCTTTCAAATTGATTCAACTCTTCTTGCATTGCAATCACCCAATCATTATTTGATAAGGCTTCATTAATGCTAGAAGGTTCAATCTTAGATATAAAATCTAAAAAACTTACTTCATTCATGATTCTTCTCCTAGTTTTAACTCCTTCAATATTTCCTATGACTTTATCAATAGGATGATTTTTATTAAAACACCAAGCTTTTGATTGATCTTTTTCAAAAATGGGAGAAGAATCATTTTTATCATCATTTTCAATGGATAGAATGGGTTCATTTGAAATGGTTAAATCACTAAGTTGTTTAACAAGATTAGTTTCTTCTTCTCTTGATTGTGTTAGAGGCCCATTTTCATCAAACAAAACATGTATGGATTCCTCAATTGTACAAGTATGCTTATTATAGATTCTATAAGCTTTACTTCAACTAGAATAACCAAGGAATATACCTTCATTAGATTTAGGATCGAATTTACCTAGGTTTTCCTTACCATTGTTGTGAATAAAGCATTTGCATCCAAAGATGTAGAGGTGAGCTATATTTGGCTTTCTTCCTTTGTATAGTTCATATGGAGTTCTTCCAAGTATTTTCCTGATGTAGGCACAATTTGAGATATAGCATGATGTATTCATTGCATCTGCCCAGAAGACTTGTGAGACTTCCTTCTCATTTAGCATTGCCCATGCCATCTCAGTGAGCACTCTATTCTTCCTTTCCACAACTCCATTTTGTTGAGGGGTTCTTAGTGCTAAGAAGTTGTGATCAATGCCATGCTCTTCACAAAAATATCCAAATACTTGGTTGTCAAATTCTCTACCATGATCTATTCTAATGGACACAATTGAACAACCTTTCTCATTTTGGACCTTTCTAGCAAATATAATGAATTCATCAAAAGTTTTATCTTTGGATGGAAAAAAGATTGTCCATGTAAACTATGAGAAATCATTAACAATAACCAAAGTATATAACTTTCCTTAAAAACTTTTTACTTTTGCAAGACCGACCGAGTCCATGTGAAGAAGTTGAAGAGGTTTTTTAGATGACACAAAATTCTTTGATTTGAAAGAGGTTTTAGTTTGTTTTCCCAATTAACACGCATCACAAAATTCCTTTTCATTAAAACTCAATTTTGGAAGACCCAAAATTAAATCCTTTTTGACTAACTTATTCAATTATTTTATATGTACATGTGCCAATCTTTTATGCCATATCCATGACTCTTATGATGTACCAATAAAGCAATTAATGTTAGAATTAGAACTCATATCAAGTGTATAATAGTTACCATCCCTTGCGGCTCTCAATTTAATCTTGAGATCTAGAACTTATATCAAGTGTATAACAATTACCATCCCTTGTGGCTCTCAATTTAATCTTGAGATCTTCCTTCTTGATTGGAAGGTCATCTTTGTTGACAATCAAGCACTCCTCTGAGTCAAATATGATCAAGTTGTTCTTGTCCGAACTTTGACTCACACCTAAAAGGTTGTGGCAGAGACCTTCAACATGATAGACATCTTTGATTTCCACCAAAGCTAACTTTGCCTTCATCATTAGATTTAATTGTGACAAATTTGTTTCTGTCACCAGTCATATGCCTTGAGCATCTACTATCAATGTACCATTTGTCTCGTCTAGATGCTCTCAGACACACTTGCAATTCACAACTCATTTCTTAGGTACTAATAAGACATGATATTTATATGGTTTTCTGGGGTATTTTATATCTTAATTGCACACATTCACCCTCAAATTGCATGGTATTTCTACTTTATGGATTAAATTTTCAGACATTGCATTTTGATGATTTAAGGGTAAAAATAGAAGTATTTTATCTCCTTTATGTAATTCTTCACTTGCATTGGCAAAGGTTTCTTTGTGATGATAATTTCAAGCAAGTAAAGGAGAAATTGGAGCTCAAGATGGATCGAGGATAGAGACATCGGAGTTTGAGGCC
Source organism: Acacia concinna (assembly GCA_037177275.1). Taxonomy (NCBI): domain Eukaryota; kingdom Viridiplantae; phylum Streptophyta; class Magnoliopsida; order Fabales; family Fabaceae; genus Acacia; species Acacia concinna. The sequence continues at coordinate 1,120 of JBAGKO010169998.1, read as the reverse complement.
CAAATACATGGAGAATGTTGTTCTACCACGTGGGGTCGCGACTTGAGAAGTTTTATTGAAGTTGTGCATTTTGGAGCAAAGTTAAGCCTGGAAGGAGTTTCCACGAATCCAGGTCGCAACCTGAAGACCATGAGGTCACGACTTCAGTTCGTAATCTTAAAATTTGCGTTTTGGATTAGGGTTTCTGATTAACCTATATAAAGGGGAGGTTAACCTACATTTAGGGAGGCCGGAAGCCCTGAGTTTGCAGATTTGCAACTAGGTAGCCACAAACCCTAATCCCCAATTTCCTTCAATTCCTAATCCTAACCCTAATCCATAACCCTATCATTCCATCTACCAAATTCCAATCACCATAACCCTAATCTACCCAATTCCTCACTAAACCCTCAACCAATCTTTTATGGAATTGAAGATCGAATGTGATAGCGGGAGATTGGAAGCCATGAGAGGCTAAACACCTTAGCCTCTCATGATAGTGAGGTTGGAGCTTACATAATAACTAGGGGAGTAGATCCAATTTAGATTTCTAAATTCTCTTTATCTTTATGAAATTCCCTAGTCTAGGAAGTTTTATTTAGTTTTGAGACTTTGTTTACGATTGTAACTAAGATCTGAATTGATTATGCAAGATTGATGTATGAAGTTTGGAATTTATCTATATATGAGTTTAAGACTTCTTTTATGTGTGATTGGTTTGATTGTCGTGATTACGATTGTTTTTCCCTCTCGCACATAATTCTAAGATTATTGATAGACAATTCGAGAATTAATTCATTAATTCATCTTAAGAGCAATCTAAGAGAACTTAACAACGAATTAATTAATAATTAATCAACCTAAGATCCTATAAAGGTTTTTAATTAATTCAATCATTGGACCTAAGCAATCGCTTAGGGTTTTTAACATTAAACTTAGAGAATAAAAACTCCCAACATCTTTTGAGAGAGCGAGGATAACCGAGCAACCACCATCGAGAGACTAGTCCAATCATAATAACCTTACAACCAAAAACATTTTCAAAACCCTAAAGAAACCCAAAAAGATTTAGTTTAATTTAGTTACTTGCACCACGAAAACCCCCTAATTAACCAACTCATTAGTTTAGTTTAAAATTAGG
>JBAGKO010169955.1:0-18414 GCA_037177275.1 Acacia concinna | reverse complement strand
TTATTCATATTGTTTAGACCCTACTATTTATTTTTTTGGTATATAACTTGACTTTATCTAGTTAGTTATTAGATTGTGGATATTAGTTTTTGACTTTTTAGACTTCGTGTTTAGGTTTGTTTGCCCCTGAAGTTGAAGAGGAATCTATTTATAGTGAAATACAATCAAATGTCGTGAATAATGTTCAAAGTGACGACGGTCATGGACAAGAAGAAGAACATGATAATATTATACATATTGTTTAGCTTTTATTATTTATTTTACGGTTTAATGGTTTGTAACTCTATCTACTTACTTTTTAGTTATTTGATGGTAGACTAGACTTTAGTTTTTAAATTTTTGATCTTAGAATTTGTGTTTCACTAGTTTATACTTTTATTAAACATGGATAATTAATGTCTGGCATTTTAACTTAGCAATGATAATATTTATGTTTTAACTTAAGTAATATTGTTTGTATACATAAAAAATGTAGGTTAAATTATCCTTTTAGTCTTTTAAATTTAGTGAAGATTCTCTTTTAGTCCCTTAACTTAAAAAAATGTGTTTTAAATCCTTTTAAGTTAACATTGTTAACTTTAATTATGCAAAATACTGAGTAAAGTTAAAATAATGACATATTCTTAAATTTAAATTATGTGTAAATAGAAAAATAATTAAAATCCTTATGAAACTTCAAATTGATGTCAACATCTAAGCCTCCATTCAAATTATATCAACATTTTAATTTTATTGAGTCAACATTTTCCGTTAGTGAAGTTAAGAGGACTAAAAATACACTTTTTAAAATTAAGAGACTAAAAGAGTACTTCAACTAAATTTAAAAGACCAAAAGTATACTTTAGCCTAAGCCCGTAGGCCGACCTGAAGTCCAACATTAATCAGGGTGGGCCTCAATTTTTAGGGGAGTTTTATTAGCAATCAGGCCTAAACAAGCTAGAGCACGTAAATGGCTGGCCCGTTTTTCTAGCACCACTACTTATATATAAGGATGGAGGGAGTATTAATCAAGTAAAATGATAACATAGCTAGAACACAAGGAATATAATGTACCCTCGTGAGGAAGAACTTGATTCAATTTAGTCGGTGGGATTTGGTAAAAAGTCTACTCTTGGGTGTAAAGCAAACATGCTTGGTTGGATCATATGATGATCTATAAATTTACAGATTTGCCACTGCGATCAGTATGGGGTGAATCAATGTGAATTTAATTTGTATCGATAAGACAGCTGGATGCTCTCTATAACAGTAAAACCCCAGGTTTTGTTTCCGTAAACATGTAAATGGGTTTTGATCCAAAACAAGAAACATGTACATGGGTCAAGCACACAGATTAGGGGTTGTAAATTCAAAGGCGTATCCGCTCATAATAAAGTATAAACACATCTATCATTGTTGTCTTTTCTTTCATCCTGTCTTTTTTTATAAGCAACTTTTATTCTTATAATGGTTAAGATTAAATAAAAGTGTTAAAAATATCATGTTTCTAAATATACTCCTATTTATGAAAAAAGTTAGAAAAAGAATTAATATAAAATACTATATGAGAGAGAATGGGTGGAAAATATGAGAGAGAATATGTAGTAAATGATTATATGAGAGAGAATTAATAATGAGTGGAAGATAATTATTATAATTGTATCTATTTAATAGGGGTAGAAAAGAAAAATATAGTTTAAATTTTGAGATAAAAAGAGAAAGTTGCATATTAAAAACTAAATATAAGAAAGAGAAAGTTGCTTATTAAAATATCAGGAGGGAGTAGTAATAATTAGAGGCCCCTTCCAAAGTACAAGCAAGCAAGCAAGCACATAAACTCTAATCTTATTTATAGAATAGGGTGAATATTTTCTTCATCCTTAATTACAATTAATATAAAATATATATCAGTTTATTATATATTTTATCCTGGATTTATCGTCATGTAAACTTGTTTTTTTACTTCTTATTAAGTATTACCTCTTATTCAAAATATAAGACTTAATTGATTTATTTGTAGAGATTAATGAAGCTAAAAGAGTTATTTAATCATATTATATATTATATTTGATTTAATTAGATATTAGTATATAAGTAAAGCTTATTAGTTTTGAAAATTTTAATACATATAAGTATTCTAAAGTAATTTAATTAGCTTCCTTAATCTCCCTAAATAAGCCAATTGGTCTTACACTCATGATCAAAGTATATACTTCATCCAGTCCTAAATATAGATGTTAATTAAAAGGGTCATAAAACTTCAAATCTCTTTATCTTACGAATTTATAATATTTTTCCCAAGTTATCTATATTAATCACACATATGTTACTAAGGGTGTTTCATTTCCATCAAGAGGGAATTCTAATGAAATGACTAAATGGGGCATTTTAAGAAAAAAATATTATTTATTTAAAATTAATTAATCTAACTAATTTCATTAATATTTAGAAATAGTCATCTCTTATATTAATGAAGAACCAAATGTCGGGGCCAAAAAAAAAAAAGAGGACCAAATGTAATACCGCTATGGTTCTCACTATAAGGCCCTTTAGTTAATTCTCTGGTACCAAGGAATAACGATTTAGTCATTTAATGTTTCAAATTGATAAAATTTTTCAAATTAAACTGTATTAAAATTTGCTCTCCCTAATTTACAAATCTTTATCGCATGTATCTTCTCTTTCTGATGATTAAATAAGGATAAAATTTGAAAATAGTAACTAATAATCTCTAAGTGACTTTTATTTAGGGCCAAAAATTTCTTCTATAAGTGAATTTATAATAAAGATTGGTATAATGAGTTATTATACAATATTTATTAAATAAGGACAAATCTATGAATTATTAAACTCTAAGATAGAGTTAATAGAGTTTAAGATTTTATTAATTTTAGTAAGTCTTACAAATATGACTAAAGGAGTAGCTATCCATAGACATATCACTAATGTTGCAATAAATCACTTATAGTTAATTTACACTTATCAAAATTATGAAATTAAATTTTTCATAAATTTTGGTGCTTTCCAATGTTGGTGTTTATAACTATACTAAACTCCAACATCTTGTTAATTTTTACTTTCTCATACTGCCCTTTTTAAATTTGAATACAAATTTTTTTAAAAAAATAATCCCTCCAATCCTAATTATAAAGTTTAATTAACTTTTTTTTTTGGAGAATTCTAAGAAAACTAATACATTATTTTAAGATATCAAAATTTATCGTTTTTCTTCAAACTATGTTGTTGACTTATAAACTAATATATATATATATATATATATGTATAATATAATATAATATAATATATGATATGATTAAGTAATTTAATTAGTTTTTTTAAGATTCTCAATAAAAAATCAATTATATCTTATAATTAAGACATGAGGGAGGCAATACTTCTTACAACTATCGAATGCCTTATACAAATTTTGGGGGAAAAAACCTTCTATAATATGTCATGAGTATCGAAGTAACGTACGTATGGAAAAGGAATGTGATTATTGGTTACCCATGCACTTGAATAGCAAATAGCCCCCGAATGCCTTGTGTTTTGCTTGATGACGAAGGAAGGTTCTTTGATTTTGGTACCTTTAAACTACTTTGTGTGGGTAAGTGTATTTGTTCATTTGATTTCTTCAGTTAATGGAATATACTCATATTCTTGAAAAAGACAACAAAGGGGGAAAAAACAAAATTGAGAATCCCTTAATTAGAATGTGCTATCCTGAGCTCATTGAGATTTCCTTAATAAAGAAGCTGTAGAATTAAAGAATGAGAAAAATTAATTATAAACTTTTAACCCCATTTATCTCTATTTTTTAATTCTAACTCAAAAAAAAAAAAATCCTCCCCTGCCCTCATACCAAGCAGGCCCTAAAAGATAGCATAATGTTCAAATTTATTTAATATGTAAATTACCTTGTTACTCGGGGCTCCACTTGAAATGATATATATTATTCATACTGATAAATGAGAAAACATTCTGGGATATGATGAGGTATCAGGCTATCGGCTGGAAAGTTTGACATTTAAATTACTAAATTAAAGTTTGTGGAATATTTGAGTGTTACTTTTATTTCTTGCAGAATATTGTGTCCATCAGGAAAGATAGAGGAAATTTTATTAAAAAGTAATTGTGTCATTTTCTAAATTGACTAATAATATCAATTTCAATATATGTTCAGAATAAAGTGTATCAATCATCATAGAAAGTTGGCAAAAAAAAAAATAAAATCAATCATCATAGAAAAAAGAATGAAGCGTGTCATCTTCCTAAATTTCGGTTTGTCTTTATCTAACATGCATCTTTGTCGTATAAAATCAGGATTTGTCCATTATTAGTTTATTGTAATTTGAAAAATTAAATTCCTTCTTCCAATTAGATCACACATTGTACTTAAATATGATTTAATTGTAGATACATATATAACAAAAATGAAATCTTATATATTCTTAAAATAGATTTTAAGACTTAATCCCAAATTTTTCAAACTAAGTTAAAAATAAGAATGAAGTTTCAGTTTTGCGTCATATATTAATGTTAATAGTTATGAATCATAATAATGTTATTAATAGTTACTGATTATGCCTCTATATACGTAATGAACAATTTTTATCTATTTATAATTAAGAAAGTGTTAAACAATACCGCCCAATATGATATATAAAAACAGGCTATGCACAGATAATGGACAGTATCTGAAGGCAATTGTTAGGACATGTAAAAGCCCTTTATGCTCTAAATTTATAAAAGAAAACCCTTAATCAAATTAAATTTTAAAAAAATATAATAATTGGAAGGACGACGACGACGACAATAATAATAATAATTGTCTGTAGAAAGGGGGCTTAAGTGTAACAAGGTCTAGTGATCTACCATGGAAACCATATGTTATGAGACCTGGTATAATGGGCCTTATCGAGAAGGAAGAGATAGGCCCAAGTGTGAAACAAGGCCGTCGCTGAAGCATGAGTCTAGAGAAGGACGTGGAAGTTGAGAGAATTGGAAGAAAATGCCGTTATATAAGACGACAAAACGAGTGGGTCAACTATGAAAAGTTTTATGATCTATCTCTATCCTCAAGATTCTTTCGTACTCCTCTCTACATTTCTTTCTGTGATTTCAATTACAATTCTGATTGCTTTTATGTTTTCTGACCAGTACTTAGTTGCCTATATGATATTTTAACCGTTATGACTTCGATATAATATCATTTGTTGGCAGAATCACCGTGTGTGTGTGTGTGTATATATATAGCGTGTTACTGTTTTATATTAACGCATTACATATTTGGTGCTTTCATTGAGTTTTCATGGCAGACAATACGAGACTCAAAGACCTTTAGACGGATATGAAGAAAGCCAACGAGTTTAGATGACTTAAAAGGGTGATTTACTCACATAGAGTCAATGCTTCAAGCCCTGCTCCAATCACTTCACGAGCTGAAGAAACCGTCGGAGGAAGTGAATCCCTCTGTTTTGACTCCACACTCGCCACCGTTCAAAGATGGACAGCCGCTTAACTATCTTCCTTTTTCTAGGAAACAAATTAAGATCGATTTTCACGCTTTGATGGCACCAGTGCTCTCACTTGGATATTCAAAGCAGAGTAATATTTCAAGTACTTTGAGACTGGCAATCCTCAACGTCTCGTCATTACATCGGTTCATTTTGATGGTGATTGAGACCGAAATAAAATGGAAAATTGTATTATTCAGATTAATGAGTAAAATGACTGTACATTTATATACAAAGTATGTTACTAACTTAAGATGCTTCTAGATAACAAGATACAATTAACAAATCAACAACAAAGTAATGTATCATAACAACTATAACAAATATGGTTATGTTACACCTATTACCCTCCACAAGCTGGAGCATGTATATTGGTCATGCCAAGCTTAAAAATCAAATCATGAAAACTTGCAAGATCCAATGGCTTGGTGAAGACATCAGCCAGCTGATCTGTTGTGGTAACCGGTAGAAGATGAATGAGTTTGGATTGAACCTTCTCCTTGACAATGTGATAGTCAAGATCAATGTGCTTGGTGCGCTCATGAAAGGATGGATTAGAGGCTATATGAATGGATGATTGACTGTCTCAGTACAGTAATGCAGGATCAATATGAGAGATGTGGAAATCATTCAAAAGGTAGACAAGCCACTGAACCTCACATGTAGTGGAAGCAAGGGCACGGTACTCGGCTTTAGAAGATGACTTGGAAACAATAACATGTTTCTTGGCTTTCCAAGATATGAGAGAAGAGCCAAGGAAGATGGCAAACTCAGTAACTGACCGCCGAGAATCAGGGCAAGTAGCCCAATCAAAATCGCTAAAACAACAGAGTCTTAAATCTGAAGCAGAAGACAGAAAAATACCTGCACCAGGAGAAGACTTAAGATACCGAAGAACACGGTGAGCTACCTAAAGATGAATATCAGTGGGGGCTGAGATAAATTGACTCAGTTGCTGTGTAGCATAACTAAGATCAGGCCGTGTGGTAACAAGATACTGCAATCTGCCAATAAGGGTTCGATATTGAGTAAGATCCGATAAAGGCTTACCCTTGGTAAATGAAAGTTTAAGATGAGGATCCATGGGGCATGTAGCAGGTTTAGAAGCTAGAAAACCAATATCCTCAAGCAACTCAAGAGCAAACTGGCGTTGAGACAGAAAAATACCTTATTTGGAGCGAGCTAACTCCAATCCCAGCAAATAACGGAGATTTCCAAGATCTTTTATGGTAAAAGCAGCATGTAAATTTTGTTTGACAAGATTGATTTCAGTCATATCATTTCCAGCCAAGACAACATTATCAACATATACAAGAATCACAATAAAAAAAACATAAGTAGCCTTGAAAAATAAAGAGTTATCAGATTGAGACATATGATACCTATAGGAGATGAGAGCCAAAGATAACTTTGAGTACCATTGACAACTCGCTTGTTTGAAGCCATAGAGTGATTTCTGAAGCTTACAAACCAAGTTAGGCTTGGGAGAGACAAACCCTTGAGGAAGAGCCATATAAACCTCTTCATGTAAATCACCATGAAGGAATGCATTATTGACATCCAATTGCTGAAGATGTCATATCTTAGCAGCAGCAATGAAAAGGAGGAGCCGAAGAGTGGTCATCTTTGCCACTGGGGAGAAGGTATCAAAATAGTTTATGCCCTTGGTTTGAGTGAAGCCTTTAGCAACAAGCCGGGCTTTGTGTCTGTCACTAGTACCATCAACTTTAAACTTGGTATGAAAGACCCATTTACAACCAATGGTATGTTTCCCTTTTGGTAATTCAATTAAAGTCTAGGTTTGGTTTTGTTCAAGAGCAGATATTTCAGCAACCATAACATCTTTCCAAACAGAAAATTTGACAGCTTGATTATAGATTTTAGGATCAGGGGAAGTAGAAACAACAGGAAAAAAATGACTGTAAGCAGGGGTTAAGGAATAATAAGATAAAACAAAAGAGAGAGGATACCTAGTCAAACCTTCATGTGACAAATTATCAGCCTTGGTGAGAAGGGCACAATGATAATCTTGCAGGTGTGATAGAGGATGATGAGGCCTGCTGGAACGACGAATAGGAGAGGAAAAGGATTGATAGAGGCAAGAGAAAAAGAAGAGAAAGAGAGAGAGGAAGGATGAAATATATCATCAAGTTGTTGAGAGGAAAATTGAATAGAAAGATCACGTTTAGTGATAGAATCAATTTTGAAAGGAAACACAAGTTCATGAAAAATGACATCTCTAGAAAGAAAATTTTGATTGGTGTGTAAATCTAAGAGTGTGAATGCTTTAGAACCAGAAGGTATACCGAGAAAAATATATTTGTGGGCTTGGGAATCAAACTTGGAACGTGTAGAAACCAAATTGGAAGCAAAACACAATGAGCCAAAAACCTTTAGGTTGTCATAGGAAGGTAATTTTCCAAATAGTCTTTCAAAAGAAGTTTGATTATTGATAATAGGAGAAGGGATGCGATTGATAATGAATGCAGCATGGGCAATAATAAAATACCAATAAAGGAGGGGAACATGAGATTGAAAGAAAAGAGCTCTAGAGACATTAAGAATATGTTGGTGCTTTCTTTCAACCAAATCATTCTGTTGAGGAGTTTCAACACAAGACTTTTGGTGAATAATGCCTCTAGAAGCATAATATTGGGACATATTAAATTCTGGGCCATTATCTGTTCAAATAGATTTGACAGAAGAAGAAAATTGGTTTTCAACAAGAGTGATGAAATGTTGAAGATGAGTTCTGGTTTCAGATTTGGCATTCATGAGAATTAACCAAGTATACCTAGAGAAATCATCGACAATAGTTAAAAAATAACATGTCCCTGTATGGAAGGAGTAGAAAATTGTCCCCAAATGTCAATATGAAGCAACTCAAAAATTTTATTAGTAGAACTTGTGCTTACAAGAAATCATAAACGCTTTTGTTTTGCAAAATGACATGTATCACAAGGAAATTGCTAAGGTTTACAAGGAAAGTCAGGTAAAGTTTTATTCAAAAGAGACATAACAGAATCAAAAGCATGTCCTAGCCGAAGATGCAAGAGAGGAAAAGATGCTTCAGATCGACAGTCATGTATTTGAGAAGATATTGAATGTGGTATACCTGCATTGAGAATGTAGAGCCCTTCATGAACCTTAGCTATACCAATCGTCACTGAAGGATTGAGTAAGTACATCTGACAAGCATGAGAGTGAAAGGTGAGATAACAATTAATAGAAGATGTGAGTTTAGAAACAGAAAGAATGTTGAAGGTAAAATTAGGAAGATACAGAACATTGTGAATGACAAAATTAAGGGAGACAATAACAATACCGGATATAGAAGCAAGTATACTGATTCTGGTAGGTAAACTAACAGAAATGGGATTAATGCGAGAATATGATGAAAAGGATTTTAAAGAACAACATACATGGTCTGTGGCTCCCGAATCCACAATCCAAGAAACCAATCCATGAGAGAAAGAGGAAAGACATATACCTGTAGTTGGAGAAGTGGAAAAGTGATTAACAATAGGGTTGACAAAGGAAGTTGTAGGAGTCAACAAAGTGATGAGACGCTAGTACTGATCAGCAGTGAGCTGTGGAAGAACAGAAGCAGATGAATGTGGAGAAGGAGAGATGATTGGTGCCAAAACATCTCATGAACAAGATCAGAGGTCTGAACAGAAAGCTAATTCACTAAAGGAGAAGAACCAAAGTTGCGAAACTTGAAGCCCAGTGGAAATCCACGTTTCCGATCGCATGTTTCCTCTGTGTGACATGGTTTGCGACAATAAGTACAAAATTTGTCAGTTGTAGACTTCAAAGAGTAATGATTAGCCTGAGGAGGACGTGAACCCTTTCTAAAAAGAATTGTGGCTTCAGACGAAGTATTCATTTCGCGTTCTTATTGTAGAATGAGGAAAAATACATGGTTGATAGCAGGAAGAGGATCAATAAGCATAATATGGGATTTGACTGAAGCAAATTAATCATTAAGTCCCTTAAGATAACGTATAAGGTTATCTTCATCACAGTGTCATGCCTCAGTTGAAAGAAAACCACATTGACAGGGTTTTAAAGGTATCTTTGATAGCTCATCCCAGAGAATCTTAAGACGCGTATAATAGTCACTGACAAAGAGTATACCTTGTTTGAGACTGTGAATTTCTTCTTGAAGCTCAACGATGCGAAAGATGTCCGATTGAGAAAACCACGAGCGAAGATCGACCCAAATATCAACTGCACAATCAAACCAGAGGATGCTCTTGGCAATCAAAGGAGTGACTAATTTAGTAATCCATCCCTGAACCAGATTATTACACTGTTCCTATGCAGAGAAAGAAAGATCAATGGATGACGGTGGTGGAAGAGAGCTGTTGATGAACTTGATTTTGTTCTTTAAGAGTAAAGTCATTCATATGGCACACGCCCAGATGTGATAATTGGTGCCATCGAGTGGAGGAGAGACGAGAATCAAGGTAGGGTTCTCGTTAGGATGAATGTAAAAATGGCTCGCAAGGTCGAGACTAGGGTCTGCAGCCATGGGTGAGACAGGAAAGCTTGAAGAAAGCTTGACGGAAAAAAGGGGAAAGTTGAATTGAAAAGGGAAAGTAGGTGAGAGATAAAAAAAACCTAAGCTTTGGATACCATGAGACTGAAATGAATAGGGAAATTGTATTATTCAATTTCTATGAGTAAAGTGACGATATACTTATATAAAATTAGTGGATAAAACCACTTGCTAAAACATGTAACTAACTTAGGATGTTTCTAGATAACAAGATACAATTAACAAATCAACAACAAATTAATGTATCATAACAAATATGGTTATGTTACACCTATTAATAATCAATTCAAAAAATAGATTTTTTTTCTTGATTTATGACATATATTTTCATTAAAAAAAAATCAAAATTTTTAATTATAGTTAAAAGCCTAAATAATTTATCATTAAACACTAACCTTTTTTTTTTTTCCTTTTTTGGTTTTCTTCTTGAAAGCGCACAATGCAGCAGGGACTTCATTGGCTGCCATTTAAGTTCGGAGTGTGTTTTATTTTGTAAGGTTCGAACTCGCGTTTGTTTTAACGGTGAGTGTCAGTGCGTTTAATAAAAAAAAAACAGAAGAGCACCAAGAAGGTCAGACCTTACTACTCTCACTTGATGAAGAGCTATGTATGTGTCTTGCTGTGTCACTGTCTAACTTGATGAATAATATTGATTTATTCAATAATCTTTTTATTTATTCAGTGTCATTTATTATATTGCATGCATATTTTCTTAAGAAAATAAATTTACTCATTATATAAATAGTTAATATTTACATAGTTAATACAATATGCTTTATTATACTCATCATGACATATTTTACTCATTATATTTTCTTAAGGAAATAAATTTACTCATTATATAAACAGTTAATATTTACATAGTTTTTTTACCTGAATATTTACATAGTTAATGCAATATGCTTTCTTATACTCATCATGACATATTTTACTCTAATATTGGTGAGATTTATTTATTTATTTTTCCTGATAAAAAAAGATTAATTTATTTTTCCTTCACAGCTATAGAATTTGCCAAATTTAACGTTTCATAATACTTGTCGCTGAAAGAGTACTGTTAAGTAAGTAAGACGGAAATTGTGCAAGGGCTTATTTAACGATTATTACGTTGACCGTCAAATAAGTATGGTTAAATGACGGTTATTAAAACAATTTCCAAATACTTGTAAAGTTTTTCAAATTTTCCAGAAATTAATAATGATTTGATGATTATTAAAAAAACAACATCAAAATAGTTGAAGTTAATATTAGACGATTGTTTGTAACAAATCATCAACTTGAGTCATACCTTTCATTTGCTTACAAATAGCCAACAACATAACCATGTTCAGCCATGCTCTTGTCCTCTCTCATATGTGCCAAAATACTAGTCCTCCACATATATATACGAAACCATGAATAATATGTGGAAACAATATATCTAATTGATGAAACAAGAGTTCATAGTTTATCTTAGGTCATGAAGAGAACTTACACAAATAACCTTAATCTTACATCACAGATTTCACAGTTGACACAAGAATAAGTTATTTTTCGCGCCTAATAAGAATTAAATTGGGTTCACTGTTTTTGGACTCCAATGAGAATTTGTTGGCACAGGTCATCATTGAATATTTTGTGTTTCAAATCATTTACATTCCCCAAGGCTAGCATTAACTATTGTCTATTGGGAAAACCTGACTAAGGAAAAAGTATAAAAAAAAAAAAAAGGCCCGAAATAATGTACATTCCACTTAAAAAAACAAAAAAAAAGTCCATTTGGACCTTTGTAGGGACATACCCAATTCTATATATAGAATAGAGAGAAAATATTTATTTTGTCCTATTTATAAGGTACTCTATTAAAATTTTAATGTAAATGTACAATTTTACTATTCATTTATTTTTGTGTTGACTTGTGTTTATTGGGTATTACATCTATTAAATAATAGTAGAGTTGAAAATTTGTTGAATTTTATGGCATAATTAATGAGATTTAAGATTTTCTTAAGTCTGTGTAAAAAGTGTTGGGAGTGCTCTATATATAGAACCAAAGTAGTACTCCATTCGTCTCAAAATATAAGAGACATTTAACCAAATCTCTTGATTCGAAGTAGCGATTAAGAACAATAAGTATGTTATAATTGTTACTCTTTTTTACTAAAATACCCTTATTAATGAGGATATATGGAATAAGAGAGAGAGTATCTTTATTAAACTCCATCACTCTCTCTCCTCCTAGCCCTCTCTTCTCTCATTGAAAATGATAACTTTTATAGTCAATACGAGCATTAATACATTGGTATTAAATGAGGGCAAAACTAGAAAAAAGTAATTAAAGTATAAGACATTCTCCAAATATCTTTTATATTTTGGGACAGAGCAAGAGTGATGATTGTTTCTTATATTTGGGACTGATGGAGTATATGCCAAATGTGAATTTATCTTATTAACATAGATGAACTTGTCAATTGTCACTCTTTGACTTGTCAATATCAATGGAAGTTGTTTTAATTAACATATATGAGCTTGTCAATGAATACTCTATGACTTGTCAATATAGTGACATATATTTTTCAACATGGGTTAATTTAGTCATTTAGTTAACATAGATAGGCTTGTCAATAACTACTATAAATATATATATACATGATTTGTTAATATAGTTACATACACTTGTCAGTGAGAGATGCTTTAGTTAACATATATGATCTTATCAATAACCACTATGTAACTTACCAATATAGTCACATACACTTATTAATAAAGTAAGTTCTACTATACACTTGTTAATAAGGTAAGTTCACGTTTAAAATTTCTATCACTGAAGACTAAGGTCCTTATTGATTTGTTACGGAGGATAATCTATACAGAGACTTTTCTTTTCTTTTTTACTTTTTCTCCTTGTCATTGGGACCTCAGTGTGATTTACCTTAACTATTTGAGTCTCATATTTATAGCTTTTAGGAAGAAATTAATTCATATTTTGAGTGAAGATATCAAAATACATTGCACAAATTAATTATAAGAAGAATTTTTTATGAATGAAATTTCCCACATTCTAAAAAAAAATTCAATATCATAGCGCATTTCATTGAACTAAAAAAATATATATCAAGGTTTCATCAAACTTGTGGTGTTTTTAGCAGTACTTCGGGTCCTATAATATTATTCTTTTATACTCGTATATTCAAAGATTAAAGCGGATCGTCATATATATGTGCGTTTAGTTTTTTTAAAATTTGTATATTTAAATAGGTTGTGGGTTCACTGGATCATCCTTAGTGATGCATATTAGGGGAGATTTCATAAAGTTGTATGTATTTTGACAATAGAAGAGAAAATTAAATTAATTTAATTTCAACAAAGCATAACAAAGATTTGCATCTTAAAAAAATTTCACAAGTCCGTATAGATTTATAAAAAGTTTATTTTATCTTAAGTTTTTTTGCTACATTACATATAATCCCCTCAACTTAATCCAACACCCTCATCATTCCTATTTTCACCACTAACCCTTTCCGGTTAAAAAGTTTGTTAATTCTAACATAAGATGTGTCATTTGATACCGCTTAGCCAAGGTGAATGGCAAATTACATGTAACTTTTAATATTTCATAAATAAAACATAGTTTTGTCTAAAGGGTAATTTTGCCATTGTATCAATGTGTTTCACCAATACAGAACGTTGTGTCCCTCCCTTGGATGCATGCCTCTCTTCTTCTTGCTGTTTGTTTCAGCTTCTACAATGCAGATCATCTATTACCGTAAAAAATATTAGCTTTATACTAACTATCTCCATTGTCTTCTTCCTTCTTCAACTCTGATATAATGTCGTCTTCTTTTTTTTGTGAAATTTCGTCATGCTTATTACCATGAAACTCAGCTCCTTCGGTTATTTTCTGTTACTCGCGATTGAAGGCCCATCTCCACTGCTAATATTGTATATATTTAATGGAACCAATTGTCACGAAAGAGAGAAGATAATTCATAGATATGCGTGCAAGCCCCTCTTATTAAATGTTGAGAGAAATACTTACATACTCTTGGAGTATCACATTATTTGAATTATGTCTAATAAAAACATAACATTTGATGTAATTCAAATTTTATCTTGTTTTTAAGAAAAATATTGATTGATATTCTGTTTTAAATTTGTTTTTCAAGTCAAGAATTTTTTTCCTTAAGAACATGATAGGATTTTAATTTTTTCATGAGTCAATAGCTAACTAAGATTAAAATAATCTAAATTGTTATATTTTCATTAGACAAAGTTGAGATGATGCAGTACTCCTAGATATGTAATTAGTATTTCTCATATGTTCATTGGACAAAGTGATCCTCACTAGTAGGATACGGCACATGATATGTTAGATTTAAGGATTTTTTAACGGTACGGGTTTAGTGGTCAAAAATCGAAATATGAAAGATCATGGCGTTAGTTTTAAACTCTTAAACTATGAAGGATTATATCCATCTAACTTAAAATTGAGGGAAGTTATATATAATTTATTATAACTTTTTAAAGAGGGAGAGGAAATCTGCATCATTTACTATATGAGTGTGTGTGTGTGTGTCTGCGCGTGCACGCTTTATGATAAAATCATTGGTAATGAGGGATAAAATCTCAAAAAATAATGTCATTGATACTAAACCTCATAAAAATTAAAAATAAAATCAATATGCTTTTATTCTCTTGTGTACACTGATATTATATATATCGGTGCAAGATGTTCTCATATTATACTATTGTATCCACACGAAAACAAATCAGACTTCATTCTTTGAGGTTTGAATATCGATCTCTGCGAAACAAGAAATCATGGGAAATGTTTCTTTCAAGTTTGGTTTCATATTTCTACTTGTAGCCTTCGCCACCTGTGGTACTTTTTCATCTATATCATTATTTACCATTTCTTTCAGGTTGTTAATTAAAAATGTATTTTATATTTAAAATTGGAGTGGTAGTCTTATGTGAAAATAGCAAAAAGAAAATTAGAATACGATCATCATTTGTTTCGATTAATATATTCTAAGTAATTTTGTGGATTTCTGTCAAGTAAAGATATCCAATTTTTATTGTAGTTAAAATTATAAGCCTAAATAGTTTATATATCATAGTGTGTGCTAACCTTCTTCGTTTTTTCAATTGAAACTCTATATATAATATATAATATGCAGGAAGTGTATTTGGGAGAGTGAGTATAAATGAAGGTACAGGTGCAGTACTGTGCCAAACAAGTAAGGATTGCAAGGTGGATTGTGTGTCTGGACGACCAGCTGTTTGTGTAGAGCGTAGATGCCAGTGCATAGATCAAACAAAAGCATCAACAACACTATGGAGGAGGCTTTTCTCAGTATCCTCATTTTCAAAATCTTTCAGTATCTGATCTCAACCATTGGTTTGTTTCAATTTTGGCATATATATATTTTTTATTTAAAAAAAACACATGCACATGTCAGAAGATTCTGAAAGAAGAGGAGGGAGAGATTTTGAGAGAATCCTGTCCCCAACATCACACCACCTTAATACTCTCACTTGAAACACCCCTCTCTCTCTCTCTCTATATATATATATATATATGTCTGTACTGTTTTATTCCCCAAGACAACATTGGGAGGTCTTGTATGGAAAAAATCTTTATTTAATACAGTAATAAACCCCCGATATTATGTTACTCCCTTTCTTTTTCTAAGATACTTAAGTGAACAAGGTAGATCAAAAAATTGGTCAAAAAAGAAAAAAAAAATGTAACATTATTACTCTTCCATAAGAGAGAGAATATGAAAATCATTGGTTAAGCACAAAAAAAATATGTAAAAATAAATTAAAGGCATCATTATCTTTTCACCCACAAAACTTTATTTCATTTTGGTCCAAGGGATTTAGTAAATGTTCATATTTTTAGGGTTTAACTGAAATCAAGTCTCTTCCATGAAACTCAATGGAATTTTCTCCTTTAAAATACATCTTATTTCTTATGTAATACTAGTATGTGGCCATGGAAAAGCAAACTTGTCTTTTAAAGAAAGTGTTAATGTCTGGTTTGATTTTATTTTTTTGGTTTATATACTCGGTGAAGTAATTTTTATAATAACAGCAGTATTGTTCACTGTAAGTGAAATGTTTTTTTTTTTTTTAATGATCATGGCTCCCATCAAAGAAGGGAATGATAAAAATTCAATGTCAAACAAGATCACCATGTAAATCTCATACATATGTCTACTTATGGATTACTTTATAGACACTGTACAAGTTTTACATCACACTGAGAGATGGCAAGCCTTTACTATAAGACCGATAGGTGTGTTTCTTTAGTTTCACTGACATTAACATTATAACTAAAAATCAATATCCCAAAATTACATAAATTTGTCTCAAGTTCAAATCTTACAAACATCATGACATGATTTACGATTTAAATTGCATAAGCGTACAAGCCCACAACTCAAATGGAAAAAGTAATGACTCAAAATAATACTACTTAACAGAATGACTCGTAGATGCAAAATTATGCACTTTTTGGTCAAAAATTGATCACAGCATATCATGTCCAGATACTCCTTTGGAAGTGATGGTTTCCTGATTTCTTCAAGTGTTCAATATCTTCCTTATACAGAAAACGACAACCACATTTAACTACTTCTAGGCCATAACAGCCACCGTAACGGCATTCTGTTTTGAGGGAAAATTCAATTTCACTGCATCCACTGATATCTGTTTGATCAGCAGGCATGTACACAATATAAAGGTGAGGTTGACATGGCTCCAAACGGAGCTCTGAGCCCAAAAAAGGAATTGGATAATGCCCAGGTCCACAACGGTCAAAATAACAGAAAAATTCGTGGTTACATGCCTTGGGATCAACATAATTCACCAACACAAAACACAAGGCAAATCCTGCCAACTCAGTCGAAGGCCGGCGGCTATGATGAAGTTGCATTGTCACAAAGAAACGAGTATTTTGATGATCAAACCATGATGGGATTTCACTTCCTGGGATAACCATCTCAAATCTTGGTTTTGGAGAAGGTATTGACTACAATGCAGAGATTGACATTTCCAGTTAGAAAAGAAAGCAAAGACAAAGATTACATGGCCAAGCAGAGCTTGACATTTCCAGATGGGGGGCACATACCTCAATGAATCTTCTGATTGCCATTACTGGGTCCTTCACATCATAGTTGTTTCCAGTGACACGCACACGCTCAGTCGCTGCAACAAGATTACATGGCCAAAATGGATTGAATTGAGAAGTTTCTAGTGCAGCACAATTGCTTGCATATAATAGTTCTATAGCCAATGGAAGCTCAGGTAAAGATTGCAGCTTTTGGCAATATTCTAGGAATAGACCTCGCAGCTTAGACAGCTTGCATATTGTGCCTGGCAAAGTAATGAAATTGTTCCCTCTCAAATTTAAACGGCGCAAAGATGACACGATGCCAATATCACTAGGAAGTGATCCTTCAGAGAGATTGCAGTAACTCAAGTTTAAATATTGCAAACTGTGGAGACCCAAGATTGGAGGTAATTTGAAGGCTGTAGAAACAGGACGAGTCCCAAATAACCATTTAAAGGGAAGAAGCAAGTTTCCTGACTGTGATACTGGTCCTTTGCAACCCTTAAATGATAACATTTTAAGATTTTCCAGAAAAAAAATGGATGAAGGTAGTTCTTCCAAGGCAGTTTCACTAGCATCAAGATTCTCCAAGCACTTGACTTCTTTTAATCCCTCTGGCAACTTCGAGAGTTTTGAACAACCAGAAACATCAAGAGTTTTGAGTGACTTCAAATTATGTATGGTATTCGGAAGGCAAAAAAGTTGTTTGCAGTCCCTTAAACTCAAAACATCAAGACCAACTAAGTTTCCAAGTGATTGGGGTAATTTTGTTAAGGAAGTTCTACTTGCGTCAAGAGTCGATAGACGCTCCATACTATCCCCAAACTCTGGAAGTTTTTTGAGTTTTAAGCAGCCAGTAAGAATCAAGTCCTTGAGGGAACTCATATCCATTTTTGTCGGAAGCGTTCTAAGATTTTCACAATCCTTAAAATTCACTACAATAAGTTTTGTGTGGAGTCCAAGGGATGCATGAATCTCAACTAGGCCTGTGCAACCTTCTAAAACCAGACTTTGAAGATTAGGAACCCCAGAAATATCTGGGCATCGCAAAAGCTTCTTGGAAAACCTTAAATCAATAAACTTCAAGCATTCCATAAACTGAAGAAAAATGTGAGAAAAGAATAAGATTAGCTTCTACAGCTCCTGTAAAAGCAGTAAATCATTTAAAAAAAAATCTTCGTGAGAGGAGCTTACCTTTATTCCAATCCAGAGTTGTTCAATTTCACTGTGAATCATTTTAAGGTCAACAAGTTCAT
>JBAGKO010169940.1:0-18415 GCA_037177275.1 Acacia concinna | reverse complement strand
ATAATTAGGACTGAAGGAAGTCTTATTACATGTAAATATAGTGTGCTATTTATACTACATTTTGTCTTAATTATAAGGTCTAGTTGACTCTTTTGGCTTCCTTAATCTTTTTAAAAAAATTAACTGAGTCTTATAATTAAGACATGAGGGAGTCTTATTACATATAAATATATTGTAATATTTATACGACTTTCGGTCATAATTATAAGATTTAGTTAACTTTTTTGGTTGCCTTAATCTATCTGAAAAAATCTACTAAGTCTTAAAATTCATGGCAATCAGTACAGAAGCAGCAAAAACCATACTTCTTACTTTTCATCCGATTTATCCAATTGGCACTGTGGCACCGAACGTCACCCCAAACACTTGAAAAAATTTGTCCACTGTAATCGTGCATTGATAGCCGTAAAACGTTCCAATTGGATGGAGAATCGACACTCCAAACACACGCTTAATTGGAGGTAAAGATTGAGAAATTCTAACGAGTTTGATTTTAAATGGGTAAAATATTCTAACTATTTCTGTTTTATCTTAATTATACATACATATCTTCTACTTTGAAAATCCAAATAGACCTCTTTTATTTTTCTTTAAAGTAAGTCAAAATACATTCTAAAGAAAATAACAATAAGTATATAACTACTCTTTACTTTATATGTCTGCATAAAAATTATCAGTAAAATATTACGCAAATAGACCTTTTATAAAATTAAAATGTATACTTTTTATAGTCTATTTCCATCAACTCAAACCATTAATTAATCATTAAATTAGAATCTTGAACTTTCATTTTAGGGAAAACTCCACTTAAATATCTCCTCAAATTCAAAAACTCCAAAAATTATGTTAACATTTCAAACAAACATTAAGGTACCATGGACCAAATTGGACTTTTCAAATTCGTTGACATGAACAATATTAGAATTCGCAAGTTGAGTGATGGGATTCCCAAGCCCATGCTGATCACTCTCTCTCCCCCTCAAAATTTGCTGATGTGAACAGTAGTGGAAATTCGCAAGTTGAGTAATGAGATTCGTAAGTCGAGTAATGGGATTCACAAGTTCGTACTGATCACTTTCTCTTCCCCTATTTGTCAGCATTGTTCATTTGATATTGACATTAACTGACGCATAGTGACAGAGGAGAGAAGGGAATCTACCCGTGACGCAAACAGTATTGAATTTTTGCAAATTGAGTAATGAAATTCGAAAGTCGAGTAATGGAATTAGTTAGTTCGTGCTGATCATTGTTCATGTCAGCGAATTTAAAAAAAACCCAATTTGATCAATGGTACCTTAGTGTCTTTTTCAAATATTAGCAGATTTTTTGGGGTTTTGTAATTTGAGAAGGTATTTTAGTAGAAATTTCCTTCATTTTATTAAAATACCGATATTTGAATTATTTAAAAGATATATGTGTGTGCGCCAAAATAATTATGCCGCCAACTTTAAATTCTAATATATTTTTTTAACTTTCTAATATGTTATAAATTTATTAATTTTGATATTGTAAAATTTATAATTTTAATTTTTCACTATATTTATTAAAATTTATTTATTTTTATTTTATTAAATGACAAAAATATATATCAAACACATTTTTTTATCAAATATAATAAATTATATAGGTTTGAGAGATTGTATGAGTCATTTTAATTTACAATCTCATTTTTTAAATATTTAATAATTGCTCAAATTTTTTAAAGTTTGTGATATTTGCAAGTTGTCAATTAAAATTTGAGATTTAATATTATGGGTAAATTAATAAAATACATTTTATTTATTACATAAAGTGTAATTAAATAATATATTTTTAAAATCTATTTAGAATATTATACACTTGTTATGCACATGCAAGAATTATTTAAAACAATAAATAAAAGACATGTCTTATTGTCTCTATTTGATGTAGGAGGGGAGGAATTTTGATGAATTTATTTTTTAAAAAAATAAGTAAAATTATAACATTTTAATCAATAGAAGAATACAACTAATGTTCTATCTTGTATTCTCAATCATTTTGAACATGCTAGCTCTCTGAAAGGCACCAAATTAGCAAAAGAGCTCAACCGGTTTCCCACTTGCTTTATGCTGATGACTTAATGTTCTTTTTGAAGGCTCGGATATAAGTTTAAATTCAGTCAAGGCCTCACTTGATCTTTATAGCCTTTAGTTAGGTCAGAAAATTAACAAATCAAAGTCTAATTTGATTTTCAACCCCAACTTGGTGCCTGATCAGAGAAACCATTATGATCAATTAATGGGAATTCATTACTTTGATAAATTAGACAACTACCTGGGTACATGGGTAGATCCTAGGAGAAACAAATCGGTATGTACTCCCAAGTCTTAAACTTAGTAGACAAAAGAATAGCAGCTTGGAAGTCTCGTCTTCTTTCTCAAGCTTCTAGATTGGCACTTATTAAGTCAATTCTATCTAGGTCAACATCCATATTCTCTCTTGTATTAAACTCCCTCAATATATCTGTGACAAAATCGATTCCAAGCTGAGGGAGGACTATGAATTTGGCCACTTGGATTGGTAAACAATACTTTACTTGCGAAGCAAATATGGAAGACTCTCTCAACTAAACATGGTTCACTCCTAGCAAAAACTCTCAAGCCCAAGTACATCAATGAAAATTCTTTGAATCTTGTTTGCTCCCTTTATAATTCATCTTGGATTTGGAAAGGAATTGCATAGTGTACCTCTATAATATCTAACCATTTAAGTTGGAAAATTGGATCTGGAGTTTTTGTCCCGTCAAACCTCTAGCTGTGGTGGCCCATCCAGTCTTCATTTGCAAGTGTCTCTTCTCTGAGATCGGTTGTTGATTTGATATTACATCTTCCATCTTCTTAGTGTCTAGTAAGATGTGTTAGATACATGATTAGTTTTAATGATGTCAAATATGAATGTCAAGTATTAAACAAAAAGTTTACATAATACATTTATCTTATACATTGACTAACTACTATATTTAATATGTAAAATATTGTAGATTAGTCAAGTAATGAGAGAAGAAATCTAAATAAGCCTTAGAAGAACAAATTGGATTGGAGAAAGAAAAGAAAGAAGATATTAGTCAAGAAAGAAGATGTGATCAATTAAGAAGAAGATGAGGAAGAAAGAGAATGAAGATTGTCAAGAAAAGCAAGGAAGAGTGTGGAGAATAAGAAGGAGAAGAGATTAAAGAAAGAAAATTTACAAGATACAATGGGAAATCATGATCTAAGATCATAGATGTGATATTAGAGGTCCCTATGATCAAATGGAGGTTAGAATAGGTCATATCGGAACAAAAAATGACTTATATGGAGGCTACACTATCTTCACTAGATAGATACTCAAGTGACACATCCAGAGATGAATTTGGATCACTTGAGTGATGACCACTTTGTTATACTCTATTTTCGTCTAGCAAAATAGAACTTTGGTATTTTGGTCATAACTTCCATAATACACATTCGATTGAACTAAAACTTGTTGCATATGAAAATAGACTTCAAATTTGTCATATGGAAAGAAAAATCAGGATCAAAGAGGTTAATATGATAGATATATTCACTTTGAAAGTTGACAGTTAAATTTGTTACATTGCTGTAAGACAGGTTCTGTCTTTTGAAGCTTTATCTCACAAACAAGATCAATTGATATGAAGATCTTTCATATGAAACTAGACAATGGGATGCAACAAAATTGGAATCTAGCACAAAGCACATTGGAGGAAGGAGATATGAATCTTTAAAGTTGATGTTGGAATTGTACATGCAATTTCAAGATAGATTTGATATTTTGAGGATATCTCTTGCACTATAGTTCTAATTGAGATGAAAATTCTTTCATATGAATTAGAATTCAAATGGGACACACAAAAATAAGAATCAAGCTCAAATCATACCAGATGAAGGATATATGTATCTTTGAATTTAATATTGGAATTATACATGTGAATTCAAGATAGATTCGGTATTTCGAAGATTTCTTCCACAACATAGTTTCAATTGAGATGGAACTTTTTGCATATAAATATATACACATTGGGACTTTTATAGAAGCAAGAATCAAACTCATAGAACGTCAAATAAAAGATATATGTATGACAGAAGTCACTGCTTGAGTATGAAACCACTTCCTGAATAATAGTCACTCTTTTGATCATAACATTAAGAATATAACATATTTTTGAGTGCTTCTTGTTGTATTGGAAATAAGACTGAAAGAGATTTATGGGGAGAGTTTATTTTCTCTATTTGGAGTTAATTAGGTTGATCATTTGAGTGATCACTCAAGTGATGCAACTTCATCACTTCCGCATCACTCCAGTGATCTTCCTAGTGATCAGTAAGATCAGTCAAGTGATGTGTGAAAATGCATCACTTTTGCAATACTCAAGTGATATTCCAAGTGATAAATGAAGATTACTTGAGTGATGTAATTCCATCACTTGCAGAATCATTTGAGTGATATTGTGCTGAAGTTCTAATCACCGTTTTGGATTTCTCAATTCTTTTCCCAACTCATATACAGCTTGATTATATTGTTCATACTCATTCCTAATCATTACTGATCAAATTTATATGAAGGTTAAAGGTGATCAAACATGGATGAAGTCTCAATAATAAAAAAGCGAACTCCAACGGCTATATTTCCAACGATCATATTTTGCAACGGGAAGACGAAAAGCTTAATGAAAAGAAGATTTCATCTAACAATCTTCATGTTACATCAACTATATATATGAGAGCATTTAAAATCGAATACAAGAGAGTTCAAGCACACAACATCAAAATGCTGAATCTTTGAATTTGTTTCCTACTTACATATTTGTTTTATCTATTTCTCAGTTATATGTAATTTACTATAGAGAGAAATAATTCATTATGCTTTAGTGATTATTATTCACTTTTGAGAGAGAAGTTTTATTGTAATCATTTGTCATTGAAGTTATAACCTTACGATGTGTAAATGAGAGTTTCTTGGTGAGAAAATTGTGAAAGCTACACAAGTGCCCAGTTAAACTTATATGATCATATAGGCTTCTATTGTGCTCGGATTAAATAAGAAGATAGTGGATTAAAAATCTTAGGAGGAGCATGAGGATACGGCGTAGGTCAGTAGAGGACCGAACTAGGATAAATCACAATTTGTAATTTCTCTTCCCTTATCTCTTATATTTCCAGCGCATTCGACTTAATTATTTAAGAGTTAGTTTTTGGATTATTATCTTTATATGTATTATGTTTACTAAGATGCAAAAAAGTTTTCGAAGTTCTTAAGTTTTTATATAACACCCAATTCACCCTCTCTTGGATGACAACCGATTTGAACAAGACGGAACATTATTTAGTTAAAAGGTTATATTCTCCTAATGTTGACAACCTATTTGAGCATAATAGTCTCAGTTGGACATTAAATCTGTTAGGCAATTATAAGGTTAGCATTGCTTACAAACATCTTGCCTGTGATCAGTCTTCAACAAATAATCAATTTTGGAAATTTCTGTGGTCCTTATCTCTCCCTATGAAGGACCTACTTTTGACCTGGAAGATTCTCAATGCTGCAATTCCAACTATTGATGTCTTGGCACATCACCATGTTCCAATTCATGGTAATTGTCCTTTTGGCTGTGGCACTCCTAAAACATTATTGCACTTGTTTGTCACTTGTCCTTCAACTAGAGCTGTTTGGTTTGGGAGTTTGTCAATTACGTTATCGGTCTCATCATTCTCAAATTTTAAAATCTGGTTGAAAAAAAACCCTCACTGATCTAGGGAATAATGGAAATTTATGCTCATCTCTTTAATTATAAAGATGCTGAATTGTATTCGGAGAAACAGAAATTCCATTATCCATGATGGTGGAAATGCAAATCCACTTCAAGTTATTAGAGATTTCCAACTCTCATTCTCTCTTACTAAGGTAGCCCATGAATCAAATGATATGGAACTAAAGGGCTCATCAACTCAAAGTCATCAATTTGTGGAGCATATTCACTCTGTCTTCTTGTGGATGGGGTATAGGAATATAGAAGGAAAATACGTTGGGGGTTGGATTTTTAAGATCTCACATTATTTTTGAAGGACAATCTGTACAAATCATCCAATGGAAAAAGTCTGGAGATATGAGGACCTTTGCCCAACCCTGTCTCCGTTCATCAATCCTTTGGATCACAATGTGCCCTCTTCATATTTGTTTTAATAAAAAAAATTCTTGCATGTAACAGGGCATTCTTTGTGCGCAAATATCTAACACCATTCATGATTTAATTTAGATTTAGATTAGATAGTTTAATTGGTATCTATTTCAAATTATTTTTTAAGATTTCCTTTTTTTGAAAAAAATAAAATATATGAATTTTACAATATATGCCCTATAAATTTTTGTGGTAAACATTCTTAAACCCAAACTTTTTATGTTATTAAAAAGGAAAAATATTATTGAGATAATAAATTGTCTCCATTAGACCCAATAATGCATAGTTGATGATTGTTGAAAAGAAGAATTGAAAATGAGTGGATGGAAACGTGATTTCTCATGCCCACCACAAATCCACAATTAGAGAACCAATTCCTAAATGAAAAGCTAGCTAAGTGCATGCTCTAGAGGACCTAGTGGCGGGTGGTTAATCAAAAGCATAATTATTACGGAACCAAATTATTGTACTTTATGGTTCAACGTTGACTTTTATAACAAAGAATCAAAAACCATAATTCATTGGGGCATAATCATCAATATCATCATTATCCATATAATTCTTACATTGCTATATATAAAATACGCACTTCGTCCTCTACAGTACATGTCACTTTAATCAATTGAAATGGTTACATAAGCTATTAAAAATTTGATCGGTTATTGAATCGGTTAAGGTAATGGGTCAAAGATCAGGTGGTCAAATTGAATAATTAATTTGGAGCTAAATCGATGAGAAAGTCAAAATTTTAGGTTTGTTAATATAAAATTTTAAGGAGAATATTTTTTTTAACAGTAGGGGGTAAATCGGTTTAGTCACAAGATTGGTCCAGTTCATCCTCAGGTCAACTGGATCAGACCGATCTGGTTCAATCATACAAAAATCACTTGATGGGATTGGACCTGTGGTTAGTCCACCAATTTTCAGTTTGAACTGGTCGATTCGATCCAGTTTTTAATTCTATGGTTACGTTATTGCATTTGTCATAAATTGAAGTAAATTTACAACTTTATCCATATTAAATAAGTTTTAAATCAGAAATAAAAAATACAGTGAGTCATATTTAAAAATTAATTACAAAGGAAAAATTAAAAAGTAATTACTCTTCAATTGATTTATATTGTGGACTGAACTATTACTATTATAGAAGCGACTTATATTATGAACCGAAAGTACAAACAATCAAATTAAATTACATCGACTACAACAAAATTGATTAGAGTTAATTAAAATTTTATAAAAGACAATAAAGAATTAAAAAGATGTATTTTACTTTAAAAAAAATACCTTCATTCATGATGAAACAGATGGATATAAGGTCATAAAGAATATAAGTAAGAAAAAGATATGACTAGTGATATTAAGGCCCTATTTTTAGGTTATAGAGAGAATGAATTTTTTAATTTTATTTATAAGTCAAGTTAATAAATCTTCATATGAATGTATAATTTTAACCCTCATTTATCACGGTGTTAACTTTGTTTTCATGATATATTTGCATGATGGATATTAAATTGGAACAAAGTTAAAAAAATTGTTAAAATTTAAGAAATTTTTTTATTAATGTGAAATATATTAAAAATAACTTATGAATAAAATTAAAAGAGCAATATGCAATTAATGATCGCAAAAATAGAAAAAGTTTGTTAAGATTTTGCACATCCTTTTTAAGTGTATCTTATAATAGGATCATATAAATATTGCTCCAAAATATGTACCTTATCTAGGCCAGCATGAAGTATATAATAAAGTGAGTAACCTTCACTCTATGGAATAGGTTTCATACCTCTTGAAAAGATGAAAGCAATTGATCAAAATAAAATAATCAATACTGAATCAAGGTTTGGACAATGAAATTAAATTCATCACGTAAATATAAAAGATAACTTTTATCTCCCTCTCTTTCCACGTGTAAAGCACATTTTACAAAATGAGACATCAGAAAAAAAGAGAATAGTGTTGTTTGATACTCTTTTCTGTGTTTAACATAGAACTTAATTAAAAAATTGATCTGGATTCTAAATGTATGATTTATTTATCAATTTTTTTATAATTTATCTCTATTATCAAATAATTAAAATTTCAAATATAAGCAAATTAAATAAATATTCTTATATTAAGGATCATAAAGAATATAGGGAGAATTCTATTTAAATATCACATAAATTTATAAAATTCAAAAAGGTATGTTAACATTTCAAAAAGACATGAATCAAATTGAGTTTTTTTAATTTTTGAATGTGAACAGTAATAGAATTTCGCTATAATTTTTTTATCTATGTTTTTCTCTCTCCCTTTGTCACTATTCTCTGTCACTGTTCATTTGACACTGACACTGATTGACGCATAGTGACAGATGAAAGAGGAATATGCCCGTGACAGAGGAGAGATGAGATTTTCGCTATAAGAATAATAGAATTCGCTAGTTTCTTGATCACTTTTCACTTCAGCAAATTTGAAAAACAAATGAGAGGGGGGATTTTTTCGCTATAAAAGTAATGTGATTTACCCATAAGAATAATGAAATTCGCTAGTTTCTGGATCACTTTTCACTTCACAAAAATAAATAAAAAAACTAAATTTGGTCCATGATACCTTGGTATCTTTTTGAAATGTTAACAGACCTTTTTGAATTTTGAAAATTCAAATAGTATTTAAGTGTCGTTTTTCCAAAAATATAATGTTTTTTCTTGGTATTTGCTAATTACCTATTAATAACCTCTTGGCATTTTGTTCATTTCCCTCTATCCTTTGCCTCATCCAGTCTTCTGGCAGTCCGACTCAATATCCTAGATACTTTCTTTAGTTATCATTACTGGGCACTTTCAAATTCGAATATAATGGTTAATTAATTCCAAGAACAATATAAATTGATAAAATTTTTCAACTTTGCCTTCTTTAGATGATACTTCGTATCTCGGTTTTAAACATAAGACATAGTTGATTTTTTTAAGAATCCTAAGAAAATTAATTTATTACTTTAAAGCATTTAAATTTATCATTTTTCTTTAAACTATTTTATTTAACTTATAAACTAAGATATAATATAACGATAAACTATATATGATATAATTAAGTAACTTATTTTATTTCCTTAAGCTATGTTTGAATGGGAAGAAAAGTAGAGCGAACTGAGGAAAAAATTAATACTAGATTTAAAAACTTCCACAAATAGTAAAGAAAATTATTATATTTGGGAGTTTTTTCCCCTAATTTTCTTTCCCTCCTAATTTCTCCCCCCACAATTTTCTCTCTACCCAAATATAGGGTTAATATCTCAAAAAAGTCAATTAAATCTTATATATATATGACCTGATGGAATATAATGTATTTTTTACAACTTTAAACCTCACTTAATAATAAGGTAAAGTGGAAAAAAAATAGTTAATGAAGTGGTTGGTAATAATTGTGACCAAAATCGCTTTTAGAATATGGCTTATAATAATGACTAGGTGGAACACTTAGCAACATGACTCTCATCGCCAATATCTCTCTTCGAACATCCGTCTTATACCATGTCTCAAAATCTTCTGTGCATGAAACAAAATTTCGAAACCTTTCATGTCTTGCTTTGATTCAAAGTGGATCCTTCCCTAGCTTATGAGATCATATTTCATTCACTAGAGGCATTCTTAGAACCACCGTGAACTAGGATGAACATGAGGTTTAAACAATGAGACACAATACATCTTTGCAAACCATTACTACAGATTTATGTATATATGATACGCTATATATTGCAGTTATTTAAAAACTGCTAGATACATAGACGTGGGATTTGAATTGCCACCCGCTCTTGACATACATGACAGTTTTAAAAATCAATGCCATATACATGTGAAAGATATATGATGGTTTTTAAAAAACGGCTATATATAAAGAGGTGGAATTCGAATTGCCACTCTACATTAACATATATGATGGTTTCCCAAAAGAATGTCATATATGCAAAATAAATATATCGTGGTTTTTTAAAAACCACGACGTATAGGCAATAATTATATTGCGGTTTTTCATGAAAAAACCTTCATATGTGTTATATATGATCGTTGTTTATAAACAACCATTATAGATATGCTTCTAAAAAAATGAAATATGAACCCTATTTTCACAATTTCAACCCACAACCTCTTCATCGGGCTCTTGTCGAACGTCCTCTCACCATTGTTTTTTGGTATCCCCACCTTTATTTCCCTCTCCATTATTGCTAAAATCGTGATTTTCCTCCTTTAGGTGTATGTGACTGCGTTTGTTGGTAGATGATTTTGAGTTTTGAGTTCAGTGAGCTGTTCTTTAATTTGAATATATCTTTGCAAGTTTTGTGGTGAATTAAGTAAAACTGAAAACTTTATTCCCTTAAGTGTACTTTCTTAAGTAAAATCGTTAGTTTACCATCGAAATGTATAAATGAATTGTGTGGTTTTGTGTCTTTTACGTAAAAGTTAGAACTTTCTTCTCATTCTTGTTCTGTTTTGTTGTACTATAGGTTATGTATCTTGTTTCTCTGATATGTTGAAATTATTGATCTTATTGCTTTATGTTTTTAATATAGAGTTTATGGTTCTTATTTGATATATTAACTACAGGCTATTCAATGCTTGTCAAAATTATATATTGATCAATAATGCTCACTTATTGTTCTTTACCATTTTTCATAGAAAAAAGAATGAATGGATCTTGTAAGATTCCTTAGAAATTTTTTGATTTCTTCAGGCTTTTCAAGTTTAATGAATAGCTGGATTGTAAATTGATTATTGACCAAAATTAGGTAAATTAAGTATACGTTATTTTCTTTTCCCATTGATTTCTGTCACTATTATTATTAACTTTTGGCATAATGTCCCATGTTCTTGTTGAATAATGGTTTGGCACACAACTTAATGATATCAGTGGGACAATCAATAGGGAAAACAAAGAATTAACTTTAATTATTTCTACCCATTGTTGCTTTATTTTTTAGAATTATTCATGCTTGTTAGCTTGCTTTGATGTGTTCGTTTTTTATATATACATAATCATGTTCTTGTGCATGCATACACACACATATATCTATTTCAGATACAACATCTGTCAGAGTCTCTTTGGTAATGTGATTCATAATCCTTCAGTAGGCAAACAATTCCTTCATATCCTCTTATGCACCATCCATCATATGGTTTACTTTCCCGATCTTCAGCTCATGTAAGGTACTGCGACTGACCATATATATATAAAGTATATGTTGAGAAGAAGAATTACTACATGCTTAACATAAATTAAAGTAAATCATGATGGATGAGTGCAGGAGAGGATGTGGATGAATTGCTTTTTTTTAGAGGAATATGAATTATCGTCAGAGAGGGACTTTAGCAAGTGTTGTACTTGAAACACAGGAAATATTTGGCAGTTGTTTACTAAAAACCATTACATGCACATGTATATTGCAGTTTTATTTAAAAATTTGTCATATATATATATATATATTTGACACATACATGACATTTCTTAATTGACAACAACCATGTATAGGGAACAATATATAACGGTTGTTGAACTGCCATGAATAAATATATGGCAAAACAAAATATGATGGTTGAAAACTGCCATATATGGATAAAAACAACCATGATATATAAACAGTTCTGTAGTAGTGAATATTGGTGTGAATTACTTAGACACAAGGAGTAAAACATATTCCACAAACGATCTAAAAAGTATTAAAATAATTGTTGTAGAAAATATTTAGTACTATCTCATGTCCAAATATAAGGTCTAATTGACTATTTTTTTTAATATTAAGGAAGCTAAATAAGTTAATTAATCATATATATTATGTGTGGTTAAATTATATATATATATATATATATATATCATACTATTAGGTAAACAAATTACCTTAGGGAAAAATAGATAAATATAAATATATTAAAGTAATTTAATTTTTTAAACATTAATATATTTAAAAAAGTCAATTAAGTATTGTATTAACATCGAGGTAGTAGTTTTTTAGATAAGGTGTTTTACGCCATCTAAGATAACAAGGTATTCTCCCCGTGCGTTGCATGGCACAATGAACTCAACACAATGTCTTGTAAGAGAGCAAAGATCACTTTGGTAAGGAGATGGAAATTTACATAGTGAACTCAACACAATATTTTTTAAGAGAGTAAAGACCACTTTGGTAAGGAGATGAAAATTTACAAATCTTTGACATAAGCATAGGTGCTAATTTTGGTGAGGCGCAACTTTGTTGTGTTTTTTAATTTCGAATAGAGTTATAATTGTTAGAGCAAGTTGGTGAAGAGTCATTGTACTTTTATCATCGAAATGCTTAAAAATTGTTCATTATGATGATAAATGCTGAAGGTTTATTTGATGAGTTTATATCTAACTAAGGGGTTTGTTTTGCCTTTAACTATGGCACGTTGATGCTTTTTCTTACCTAAATAACAACTTTTTCCTACTTCAATAGTCGTCTTTTGGCTTGTAGGTATTTTTTTAAAAAAAAAATTCGTGTGTGTTGTAGCCTAAACATATAGAAAAGCCTTTATTATCTACCCATGAAGATAAGTGAGGTCACATATGTCTAAATATCGTTAATGATACTAAAGCAAGTAAGAGTAAAACTCTGTCCCCATAAGTGCGCGTGAGAAAATTGTTATGCTAGCTGGTGCCTTTGTGTGTCTTAATATTTTAGTCTCCTATCTACGATCTTTCATGTGCTATTCCCTTAAGTGATGCTGCCCAATTTATTCATGAGTGAGATTCCATAATTTTGGGCTCATATATGTTGTGGCATAGTAGATAGTATAGCTGGTAATGCGAGTTTTAATCATAGGTTGAACTAGCCCAACCCAATAAATGGACCGGTTTGAGTTCGAGAAAAGTGAGACAGTTTTAATGTGGGTCTTTTAAGTCCAAACCCATATGGGCCAACCTGTGGCAGGTTCACGGGTTAGCCCATATATATATACTTTGAAAAATAATGCAAAAGGCTAATACCTAAGAGCCTAAAAGTAATCCCAAAATCTTAATTTTATACATGCTTCAAGTTCATTTGTAGGTATAAAGTTTGAACTTTAAAACTTAATTTGTATATTATAACTTGTAAGTGGAAGTTGACTCATTCCAAACTTCCAAGAAGTGGACTTATTACTTATTAGTTGTTATTAGCTTTTTATTTTTATTTTTTATGGTTTGGTTCTGCAGAAAAAAATTTAACATATCTTTTTTTCAAAAAAAAAGAAAAGAAATTTTGAAAAATTAAAAAAAAAAGAAAAAGAAAAAAAAGGCTGGCCCACCCAACCTGCTAACCCAGCAGCAGTTATGGGTTGGGTTGGTCAAATGCTAGCCCATATAGATGTTGGTCTTTTAAGTTCAAACCCATTGGGCCCAACCCATAATAGACTAGCCCGAACCTAGTTGTCTGGCCCATATTATTGCCCAACGCTCTATTTACTTTAAGGTCATGTATTATAGATCACACACATACACATACAGAGTTTTAGGCTGTGTGTGGTAATAATTCTAATGGGTTTAAATTATATTGTTTCACATTTGTTGTTCTTTTTTGCCTCTATACTGTTTAACTGTAACTTCAATGAACATTAAAACTATAAAAATTGTCTTTATTGAAAGAGTAAAGGCATTATGAAACATATTCTATTGGGGGGGCTTTTAATTTTATTAGAACAGGAAAAATGAAGAGTTAGTTTTAACTCCCCCAGTCACATATATTCAATCGATAAATGACTTTATTGAAAAAAGTAGTCATGGAATCCAAACGGCTAAATGTGTGCATTTGATTTAATTTAATTAGATGTATTATAAATTAGTTGTTTCATCATCTTGATCAGTGCCTTATTCACTTTAAGATCACAAAATGAAATTTTCATGTATACATATATATTGTTCAATTTTGCATGTGCATGCCTAAATCTCTTTTTGTCATTTTCCTTTTTTAATGGTTAACAATTATTAGTGAGATCGTGGTTAGTGATGTACCGTTATTACAATAAAGTCAGGAATCTAGAGAGGCATACGCCAAGCATTAATGTATAACTTTAATTGCAATATTTAATAATACTATTATATTGGTGAGCCATAGATGTTGTTGTCCCTAACAATCTTAAGAGGAATTTGAAGAATGAAATAGTAGCACTTTTGGAAAACTCCACAGATGACAATATTCTTTAATGTGGCTTTTATTGGTTTATCAATTCCTAATGATTTAGTGATTATAAATGTGCCATTATTTCACATTGATTAATGTTTTTTTTGCCTTCATTTCCTAATTGTAACTTTAATGTAAAATCAAAAAGGCAATGTGTGCATTTTTTTTAAATTGTGTAAGGTAATAATTGACGTGGGTTTAAACTGTTTCACATTGGTTATTTATTTTGGCCTCTACGTTGATTGATTGTAACCTTAATGAACATTAACCCTTTACTTTAAGATCGTGACTTGGATGTTTCATGTATATATATATCTCCATTGTTTAATGTTGCCTATGTGGGCCATAATATCTTTTTATCCTTTTCATTTTTTATTCATGATATCTTATATCGACCCTTATATGATTGAAAATGGCTGATTTCAAATTAATGAAATATCTAGTATAACAAGTACGCAGAATGTAAAAACCAACAATATTAAATCCATGATTTCAATCATCTTTATATATTTTCTTTATGATTCTTATTGGGCGACATTTTTTTCTGTCATGTTGTTAGTCAAATTGAAATATGCATTGTCAAACGCAATATTCTTTGTAGCGTGCTTCGATGGTATATGTGTGATTCAAGACTAAAAAAGCTACAAAATTGAGATGTGATCCTGCTCTTCACTCCCGCCACTTTGAAAATCTTGTGAAGAATTGGAGTAAATATGATCGGGTGAACAAGTTTTAGTTGATAATATATCAAATAGTAAGATATGACAATGCATGATGAAGTGCAAGGTCAAAACACCTTAGAGATTGGGAAGTCCACTTCCTCAAAATTAGGGGTGAGCATAGTGCCCGGTTGCCCGACAAAAAATTGCCCGCCTGGCCCAAAATTTTTTTGGGCTGGGCTAATTTTCAGGTAGGGTCGGGCCTTGGGCAGGGGTTGCTGCCTTACCCATTTGACCTTGCCCAAATATATATATATTACATATGTATTTTATAAAAAAATTATCTCTTAGTTAGCCACTCTCTCAATGTAGTTGACTAAAGTTAGCGTACTACTCCCTTTTCACATTTCACTTTTCACTTCAGTTTTTCATTTCATTCTTTTAACCTTTTCCCTTTTGTGTTCAATATGCCTATCTGTGCATTTTTAAAGTTTGGTTTGCCCTAGCCATTAGCCAAGGAGCCGCCGATCCTCACTTCCACATATGCAATTTGCACTCTACATGTGTTTGACAGTCAAAACTTCATCTGCGACAAAGAGCTGAGAGCTGCCGCTCGTCGCATTTGTACGCCTTCAACACTTTCAAAGAGACAGATTCAAAGATAAAGAGTGTGCTATAAGCTTGTCACTGTTGTGGCTATGCATCTCTACCATCTCCCTTGTCAAAAATCTCAGTATCATTCTTCTATGTCACCAACTCGTCGTCTCTCTCATTCTTCCCTGTCAATTGTCTTTGTTTAGGTTTCGTCTTTACTCCATCTTCCTTATATCTTGCTAGCTAGTAGTTAGTTAGTTAGTTAGTGTAGTGAATATATGTGATCTGCACTTATCTCACTATTATGAAAGTTGAAAAGGATGTTGTCTAATAAATGTCTAGAAAGATAGATCCAAGTAAATATATGTGCCAACCAAAACTGAAGAATGAAACTAAGATTGTATATTAAAATGAGATTGTATATCTGTCAGCAAACTGAAACTGAATAATGAAACTGAGATTGTATATTAAAATGAGGTTGTATAATGAAACTAAGATTGTATATCTGCTAGCAAACCAAAACTAAAAAATGAAACTGAGATTTTAATGCTGTATTTTCATTAAAGTCGAGAATCATTTTTATTTTTTGTTATTTTCTGCTCATCTTCAAACTTCTGGTTGTAAGGTTTTTTGCTTTTGCTATGTTTTTGGATTCTTAAAGAGTGTTCTTTGAGAAGAGTTTTTACTTTAATTTATTCTAATTGCTCTATGAAATTAGTGTTTACTTTAATTTATTCCAATTGTTCTATGAGAAGAGTTATTTTAATTTACTGAGAAGCAATTCTTTCAATCATGCTTGTTCTCTGTTTAATTTATTCCAATTGTTCTATGAGAAGAGGGTTTATTTTATTTTAATGTACTCAACTACTCATAACAATGTAATAAGTAATATCACTAATACTCTCTAAAACATAAATTCTTTTTTGCTCTTTTATATTTGATGTCATGTTGTCTTTATGCCTTACAGATTTTCTCCCTTTCTTGTTCAAGTGTGTCTAATTTTTAAATTGAATAGCTTATTATTGATGAACCTACCCTCTCTATCCTGTATTTTTATTTGAACAATTTATCATTTTTTTATAGGTTAAATGGATGACAAGCTTCTAATTCAGCACCATCCTATGATGAGATTGCTACAGATGCTTCTCTAAAACCCATTGAAATGCCAACTCCAAATTCTGATGGACATGGTGAAGCTCCTACACCTAGCCCTATTTCTCTTCCTCCTACACCTACTACTTGATCTGCTTTTCTTCCTCTCCGCCCTCCTCCTTCTCATGCTCTTCCACCTACACAAACATTGACAAAACCGTTAGAACATGTGACACAAATAACATATGTTGAAGGTAGGGGTACAAAGAGAAAAGAAAGAGAACCCAATCACACATAAGAAGTGTAGGAGTACTTCATCAGGCTGCCTATAGAAGAAACTAA
The DNA here is from genome assembly GCA_037177275.1 of Acacia concinna. Taxonomy (NCBI): domain Eukaryota; kingdom Viridiplantae; phylum Streptophyta; class Magnoliopsida; order Fabales; family Fabaceae; genus Acacia; species Acacia concinna. The sequence goes on along the minus strand of JBAGKO010169940.1, from coordinate 1,380 downwards.
TGGGGAGCACTTTGCAGCTTGCAAGTATTGCCATTCAAAATATAAAGCTGATCCAAATCACCATGGAACAAACTCTATGTTAAGGCATATCCCAAAATGTAAGCAGAATCCACATAAGGCTACTAAAGATACAAACAAGTTATACTAAATATTTTCTCTGGTGGGACGAGTGGGTAAGGAAGATCTTTAGTCTTACAATTGTATGATAAGAAGCTATGCAGAAGAGTTTTGGCAGAATTTATTGTATGTGCTGAGTAGCCATTAAGAATTGTGGAAAAACATGTATTTAAGAAATTGTTAAATGTGTTTGAACCTCGTTTTCCAATTCCTTCAAGAAGAACAAATGGAAGGGGCAGTTATATCATGGAGAAGTTAATGTCTTGAAGAAATTCTTGAAGCAAAGTACTAAATGTATTTGTCTCACCACAAATTGTTGGACATCAAGCCAAAATTTCAACTACTTGTGTTTAGCAACACATTTTATAGATGATGATTGGAAGCTTCACAAGAGGATTCCTTGTGATGATTGATGTAGTAAAATCTGAAGAAATCAAAAAGTTGTATTTCTCATATACAAACCGTATGTATTTATACAAGAGGGAGTGAGACAATATCATAAATAACCTGATTCTAATTCTTAATTCTATGCTGATATACATAATTACATAATCTTTCCTAATATAGTTCTAACATAAGATCCTAACAATAATATCTTACCTAATCCTAACACTCCTCCTCAAGTTGGAACATAGATGTTAATTAAGCCGAACTTATTACAAAGATAATCAACACGAATCCCAGTTAAAGCTTTAGTCAACAAATCTCCTAATTGGTTACTAGACTTCACATGCCCTGTAGAAATGAAGTTCCTCTTAATCATATCACGCACAAAATGATAATCAATTGTAGTATGCTTTGATGTTCATGAAACACATAGTTAGAGGCAATATGAAGAGCAACATTATTATCACACCACAACTTAGTTGTTAATTTTGTAGGCAGTCCAACCTCAGTCATCAATTGATAAATCCACACGATCTCTTGTGCTGATTGCGCCATAGCACTATACTTTGCTTCTACACTAGATTTAGAAACCACATCCTGCTTCTTGCTTCGCCAGGATACCAAATTTCCACCTACTTGTTGTCTTGGATCCAGCATGATCTGCATCGCAAAAACACTGAATATTTGTGTGACCTTGATTTCTATACAGAATTCCAAGTTCTGGTGCTCCTTTCAAGTAATGTAGAATATGTTCAAAGGCTTCCCACTGAGTAATAGTTGGATCTTGCATAAATTGACTCAGAACACTTACTGAAAAGTTGATGCCAGGGTGAGTCATTGTGAGATAATTCAACCTCCCAATCAATCTCTGGTATC
>JBAGKO010169879.1:0-18435 GCA_037177275.1 Acacia concinna | reverse complement strand
TAAAACCTCCTGAGAAGGTAAAGCCAAAAAAGCAAGAATTAGTTTGAAGTTGAAGCAAGACACAACAACCACATGGATGCAACTGTTGCTTTAATGCTCATAGAATCTGCATTGATTTTCCTGGGCATAGCAATTTCTAAAGCTATCAAATTAATCTCTCCACTTCATTTTATCCATCCTATTTCTGTTGATGAGAGGTAACATCTTCTGAAGTCATTTCTCTTTGTTCGTTTGCTGATAGCCCAATATTAATTCATGATCTCCTTCCATTTGTAGTCGTAAAGACGTTGTTGATTCGATTCCCTCAGTTTCTTCTCCTTCTAATATCATTTTTGCTCCTCCTGCAACCAACTATGACGTGTTCTTAGCTTTAGAGGGGAAGACGCTCATGACAGTTTCTAAAGTTATCTCAATGAAGCACTTTGTGATGCAAACCTTCAAACTTTTATGGATTACAAGGTCCACCAAGGAGAGTGTATTTCACCGCTTCTTCTCAAGACAATAGTGGAATCAGAGATAATTTTGATCATTTTCTCCAAAGATTATGCTTCTTCTACATGGTGTATGGATAAGCTTTTTCATATTATTTTCTCCACATTTCACCATCATGCGTTTATATTCCTATCTCGTGGATCTTTTACAGCTCCTACTATGGGGCTTACTCTTTGAATTATGACATTTGTCGTTCAATGGATAAGAGCGACTATAATGCTAAGATTGTGCTATATTGTACCGGTGTTATAAAATTAGAAAATATAAGAGTTGACATGAGAGAGTTAGAGAGAATATTAGAGAAGAAACATGAATGAGTTCTTATTCACATCATTCTTGGTTTTAATACATTGCCCATGACCTCTATTTATAGGCCTCTAACCAATGAACTCTATAGCTATGATTATAAGTAAATAAAGATAAGTATAATGATATTTAATCACAAGAAACTCCCACAAACTATTTATTAGGGAAGTTATAAGTTTAGAACATTGAATATATATGGAATGCCAAGATTGAGAGGTTATGGAGTAGGATATGAAAAACTAAGAGTTGGGAGTTTATGGACATCCACATTCTAGCATTTTTACAACATATTCAATGTTCTTAACCATATATATGTATATATAAGATGAAAATTTTATACCTTTTATATGATATTCCTGTCTTGCTAAGTCAGATGGATAGAGACTTTTGCTTGGCCTCCCATATATATACTTTCTCCCATTCTTAATATAAGATAAACTTTAATAAATAAATTGAACTACAAAGTTAATCTTATCTTACAGCTCCGAGGTATATTAGTTAGTGATATGTCCTTTGAAGCAGGACTTTTTTATGAGCATAAAATATAATGTGAATTTTATAGATAATTACATTCTTCTCTGCATCATATATGTGATCTCTTCATCAGATATATGAATTCATCATAAGTGCATGTTTAGTTTATTCACAGAACACAGTAATATTATTGAAGATCTCACATGGAGAGTCAGTAAATGTAGGCTTTAATTTCTTTTTGTTTTTGTTTTTTTGTTTTTTGCAGAATGTTGGAGAGGATTTGGCTGTTCAGAAACAACATGAGTTGCTCATTCATGCATCTTACAAATTGATAGTGTGTTTCTAAAACCAACGTCACAGTTCTCCCACAACTTTTTAGGCAAATATATGATTATTTGCTTTATGATTGAGTGGTTGGTTTTTCATTTGATGGCTTACTGGTGTACGAAATAACCCAACATAGACAAAAAGTTATGTAGGAACTAGGAACTATATGGCTAGCTGATCATGACTTTGGGGAACTATATGCGTGTGTATTTATAGATTTCTAAGCAACCTTTCTATTCTATTTTATATGGACGTAATTCAGAATTTTTGGCTGCAGCCTCGTGGTGGTAATTCCTATGATAGAATTTAAAACACATGTATATATATATATGGAGGCAGCACAAAGACTCTATAGGAGCAAGACCAATCGTCTTCTATACCTTTGGGTGGCATAACCCTAAATATAACGACAAGAAAAGTTGAATAAGCGTAGATATTAAGATGTGTTTAACTTTGCATCCATCTACTGATATGAGTGAATCATCATCTCGATCCCAAATATAAGAATATTGGGTATAATATACTCAAGCAAATTGAATACGGAATCTATGATAAGAGGTTGATACGTGTCTTGTAATAATAAATAATAAGTATGTTATTAATATGTTTTAGAATTGGATAAGTGCTGACATCATTACAAAAAAAAAACCTTGAAATACCGATGGAATTACCATGGAACGAATTCTGGTGAATTCTATTCGAAAATTCCGTCTAAAAATAAATTTATTGATGGAATTACTGATGGAAAAAAATTCCTTATTTAAATATCCACGGAAAAATTCCGTGGGTAAGTAATTTTTTATCTTTTATTTTAATAATTTATATAATTTGATATAATAATGATATATGACCAAAAAAATTAAAAATATTAAAATAAGAAATATCAAAAAATTAATATTTAATAAAATATTAAATATATTTTCTATTAATAATAAATATTTAAATGAAATAAGAAAATAATTTGTTTAAAAAATTATATTATAAAAACAAAATATGTATATATATATTTATATTAGATATTACATATATAATTTATTTAATATTGTATATATTACATTAATATTATATTTTTAATTGTTATGTTATATATATAATTTTGTAATATATAACACAAGATCAAGCAGCTCAACTGACAAAAGCATCACAATGCACTCAGGAGGTCCAGCATGTGGTGCCCGTCGGAGCCTCTACCGGTGGGGTGACCGCCGATGATGACTGATCAGGCTCTAGCAAGCGCCACGTGGATTTTCTTTTTTCTTTTTTCTTTTTTAATATAAAAATTACCCACAGAAAATTCTGTGGGTAATTATAGATGGAAAAAATTTTCATTAGTAATTTCTGATGGAACGTTCCATCTGTATTTTGCGTCGGTAATTCCATTGGAATGGAAATTTCATTCAGAAAGACAGTTTCCCATATATTTTTTACTGACGGAATGGATTTCATCGGTAATCCAATTTTTGTTAGTACTTTGACGTTTTTTTGTAGTGTCATGTCTAATTATATGAGGTTGCATGATTAAATAGCCTAACTAATTCAATAAGTTCACAGTAGAATAGGATAGGTAAGAGATTAGGTGGGATTAGTAATTATGATTGTGATGGGCATAACCTATATGAGTCCTAAGGACTCACTTGTATTTGTGATGATGTTTTTAATTTGGAATAAGAGAAGAGTATTATCAATTTACCTTCCCTTCCCTCTCTCCCATTCCTTTCTTGTTCTTCTTCTCTACTCTTTTTTAATAGCGGTATCAAAGCCAAATTAGTTACAAAAGGATGTGTTTAAAAATGGGTATAACTGTTACCGAGCCTTTGGTTAAATGGAAGGATTTGTATGAGGAAGAAGCATCTTGGGTGAATTTATATATGCTACTTGTAATGATTAGTAAAATTAAATATGTTATTTATATGTTTTAGAATTGGATGAGTGCTGACGCATGACTAATTCTATGAGACGATTAGGTGGAGTAACTAATTCAATCAGGCCACGGTTGTAGTATAGGATAGATAAGAGATTGGGTAGGATTAATAGATATGTTTCATAGGGGCAGAACCTATATAAGCCCTAATGACTCAGTTGTTGTTTCTAATTTGGAACAACACTGGACAATATTCTTAATTCACTCTCTCTTCCGATTCTTTTCTTGTTTTTCTTTCTATACTTCTTTAACAGTGGTATCAGAGACAAGTGTTAGATATCATATTTTAATGATAACCAAACTTTAATTATAAATATTCTTTTAAAATGATTTTTCAATATAATTGGGCTTAGAAATTATCATATTTTCAAAATGAGTTTTCAGTTTTCTAAAGAACTAAGATAAAATGTGATTTTACTCAAGTGTTCAATTATTCCACACTCAAGTGTGAAGCAAGGTTTCACACTCAAGTATGAATATGCCTCCACACTATAAGTCTATGGTTCCACACTCAAGTGTAAACACTCTTTCACACTCGATTGTGCGGTCATTAACAAGTTCTATGAAAACCTCTTCCACCCAGTTTAGTATTGAATTTCAATTATAAGTTTTGACACGTATCATACTAAACTAAAATTTGGAAAATATGCAGACTCAAGTGCGTTTTCTTCTTATACTCAAGTGTCTTATTTATTGAACTCAAATATGGTTTCGAAAGTCTATAATTCTTTTAAAGCTAGATAACTTGAGAAAATCAAATAATCTTGAGTTAGTTTTCCAAAATCACCTTATTCTTTAATAGACTCATTTTGATCTTAAAATGATTCATATTTCACTAAGCCCAAGACAGGAAAATATATATTTAAAGTTACCCATTCCTTCAAAAGGTATTTTCTTCATAAGCTTAACTCGAGTGTCTATATTAACTCGAGTGTGCAATGATCATTTTGGATATCCAAAAAATAGAGTATCATAGCATAATCTTAGCATAATTTATATGTTTATATTATTAATACACATTCTTTATTAATATTTCTGCAAGCTCTCTTACATGATATATAACAAATTACAAGTGCTAATGAGATGATACAAACTCAAAATATCAAAAAGCACTTTATGTATTAGAGTATTAAATGCAACAACACACAAACACAAAAACATTCTCTCTGCTTGAAACATTTAGTTTTTTCACCACAGATGATATTTTTTTAATCTCACAATGGCACCGATCCAAGATGACCAACAAACTTCAACGAATATTTGATAATCACAATGGACACTTGAAGAGTCCCATTGGTTACCAACGTCGGAAACACTATAAAAGGAGAACAATTTAAGACGATAAAAAAAAGTTGTTGTTGTCTTAAATTCTCTGTATTCACTTATAATTTTAGCTTCAATGTTCATATATTTATACTTTTTGTGAGAGGGTTTTCCAAAAAGTTTTTCTAGAAACTTAGTTGGGCTACTCAACATAGAGGGGCCTTGAGTGTGGGTTTGGATTGCACACTGTAAGGAGGAATGATCTCTTTGTGTTGAATCAAATTTGTTTTGAGGTGCCAAGAGTCCATTGAAATCTTGGAGTATAGTGAAAACTTAGTGGTGCACTGATTAATTGGATGTAGGTGAAAAGTTGGCCCAAATGGACCAAACTAGTATAAACTTGTGTCTCCAAGCAATTAGGTGAAAATTTTCTGAACTCCTTTTTATTTGTTTTAATCTTGTTTTAGATTTTAAATTTTTAAAATTACCTAATTCACCCCCTCTTGAGTAAATGCTTGCTTCAACAACAAGTTTGTTACAAAAGATGTGCCAAAACTTTAGGATAAATGGAAGGATTTGCCTAAGGAAGAAGCATCTTAGGTGAATTTATATCAGCTGCAACAATAGTTTCCAAGCCTTGTTGTTCCTTGCTAAACAGTATTGATAAGTGCTTTGTAATAATTAGTAATAATAAATAGTAAATATGCTATTATTATGTTTTACAATTGTACTAGTTTTGATGCATGACTAATTCTATGAGGTGGCATGAGTAAGTGGCGTAACTAACTTGGTACCTTATGTTTAGGGTTTATTAGAGATTAGCAGGATTAGTACATTATGTTTTATACAGGCAACAACCAAGTCCTAAAAACTCATGTGCATCTTTGTTGATTTTTTTGGTTTGGAATATATAGCGTATTTTCAATTTTCTCTCTCTTCCATTCCTCTCTTCTCACACTTCTTTAATAGATGCATAGCAAATACACCACACACTAGAGTAAGAGAGAGTGATAAATCACTATTTTCTATGAATTATTAGGCTTAATTAATGGTTTAATTGTGGAAAAATGGAATTAAGAATGCATTCTTGTGATTAATTGAGTTAATTAAGTGCATGGGGGTATCTAGGTAATTTTAACATAATTAAAGGTTAAAATGGTCATTAATATGTAGTTTTATGCTTGATCATAATTTGGTATAATTTTGGTGTAGGTTTGAAAGAGAAATTAGGAGAAATTGGAGTTTAAAGATAAAAAAGACTAAATTACAAAACTCAAAGGTGTCAAAAGGAAGTTTTGTAAAGAGAAAATGGACTTCAATGTAAAGAAAATAGAGCGCAAGTTCAAACCATGAAGATATTGGGGGCAAGGTCTGGTTCTGTATTATTTACTGGGCAAAAGTGCAATTAAAAGAGTTCAGGAAGCATAGTCAAAGGCGGAGTGAAGCACAGCTGTTGATTGAGCATATGATAAATCAATATTTTCATATATTTTATCCTACCTTATTTAATTAATTTGAGGACTATTTTAGACTAATTTAGATATATTAGGGAATATTTGTATAACTATCTAATTCTAAGAGATAATATAAATATGAATTAATTAGATATTATTTGAACTTAAATTGATAATATTTTATTTTCTTATTTTATGATAGATCAATATTTCCAATTATATGAGAGATCACGATCTCATTTAATTCCTATAAGATAAAAAAAAAGATTAAATCCAATGGAACATAATTAATTTAAATTTTAATAGATTTAAATTAATACCCAAAGATCTCCTCTTTTATCTAATAGATAACCTAGCCATCACCCTTATTTCCGAAGAACACAATTGAATGGCGTGCCATGAGTTCATTCCTACCTCGTCCACGATGGTTCAAGTAACTGCCGCACGGCGCACACATACCGTACGCGCCACACTCATCCATTCACCAATTAATTGCTTTCCTCTTCAATTCACACAATCCCCTATTCATTCTTCCATCCCCCATCCAATCACTCCACACCATCACGTTCCATTCACACACATGTGGAAGAGCAATTAAATTCATGGCAGTGTAAACTCATTTGGGCTTGGGAGGAGCATGGAGAAAGACTAGAGCCTAAGAGTTATAATTGAAGATCATAAGCGAATTTCTTTCCAATTATTATTTTGATTCAAAACTTTAAGTTATTTAGCTTAAAGTAATTTTGAATTTGTGTTTATTGAGAATAATCTAGTTTTAGATTATAGACATATGTTCTTTTGAATTGAATTAATGTTTTCGATTGATTTATGCTAAAACATTTGGTAGAGTTTTTGTTTGTAAATATTTAAATTACATTTGAGTTGTTAATTGAGTTTTTTCATTATTAATTTAATTGTGAATTGGGTTTATTGTTTTGATTGTTTGATTGGGTTGGATAATTGTTTAGTTGTTTAATTAGACAATTGTAGACATGAATTCTAAAATTGGTTTGAAAATATTTGTGATTGGTTTTAATGTGTTTGATTAATTAGCTCTTAATCTGTTATAAGTTCTTTGATAGATTAATTGTTATGAACTTGAGGATTTCCCATGTTTCAATTAGGTAATTAAATTATGTTAATTCCAATCATTTTAGATCTCCCTTTAGTCTGATTAATTAATTAATTAATTTAGGCGAAAAAAGTTCACTTCATGTGAATCCTAAATTGTTCTCTTTACCATAACTTATTCAAATCTTGTTTTAATTAGTTTCTTTATTTAAGATTTTCATTTACTCTTTTTATAAAAAAAACAAAACCCCCAAAATTGCATTCTCATATAGATTTTAGAGTCATTGCATATTTCATTTAGTTAGTTTAATTGCATTTAAATAATAGTGTTTTTAGGTCCATAAATTTGCCTTTTTTCTCATCTATAAATTAAACTCTAAAGAAACCCACATATTGCTCCTTGGGAGAATGATTTAGATTGACCCTAAACTACATATTTATTTAGGACTTAGTTAATTGACTGCTTTAGTGACAAAAACAGGGACACGTCATCATACAACAGATCATATCACAGCCATTGAGGTGAGAAGGAGCAAAACGCACCGTTTCATTAAACTCTTATGCAATCTCGGCCATTCATTCATTATCCTCGGATATAATCTTGACCATCGATTGAAATGACTACTAGATAAGCGGAGACACTTCCACGTGGCGTTACCACTGCCCTCCATCGTCATATTGCCTTCAAATTATGGTCGTCCATCTTATAACGGCTATATCCATTACACACGAGTCGGGTCTTCTTCACCCGCTTCACAACCCGCGACAACATTGTGACTCAACTGGATAAAAAGCAAATCCCAGCTTCATTCATGCGTTCTGGATCATTTTCCCTATCTAGATCGATTCGTCTGAGAGAAAAGAAGAGTTTGAGAGCTCGTTGAGCAATGGAGACGGAGATCAAGCTTAGCCATGTGTAGTCACCGGCGAAGCTCCGATCAACATTTCCAGAGCTAATTTCCATGGTTCTGGGCTAACATTCCTTATTCTCCATGTATTTTGTTATTAGTTTGAGCTATATGAGTCATTGTAAGAGGTTTATCATGTGTATTTCTCCTTGATTCTTCTTTACTTTTTATGACAATTGTTGTGAATTAGAAGGAGTTTCTTTGATCTGAATTATGAATTCGTGATGTAAGGATGTTGACATGATTACAGAGTAGTTTGTGACTTAATTTTGTCTAGGTTTAGACAAGTTATGGCATGAATGATCAAATTAGTACTCAAATTAGTTAATTAGAGTTTTAATGTCAATTTATATCTTGGATTCATGGTTCTCCACGAATTTGCTACATGAAATCTGTGATTAAATCTATATTATATTGTTGTGATGACCAGGAAATGAAATGCATGGAGGATGATCTATAATTGGTTTGCTAATCTTGTATATTGTTATGATTCATTAGGCTTTAATCTTGAATTAATTGTTAGTTCATCATTGTCTTCCAGTAGCTACTTAATATCATTTAGCTGAACATTTTGCAATATGTTTTGAGACTTAATTTGTTAATTCATTAGCTTAGCATTTAAACCTAAAGAGAAATGGAAAATCTATAAAAAGAGTGATAGAAGGTCCATAGTGGATTCGACCTATGTTAGTCTTAATCTAGTATTTTAATTGAATATTAGGCTAATAAAAATACCTTAATCAATTTGGCGTTGTTGCCCTTAGAGCTTGGTACTCTTTTGTAGGATTTTTCTAGACTTTTTAGGTTCTATTTATAGGCTAGTTAATTAGCTAGTTTAGGACTTAATTAGTGTGTCACCTAGTATTATTTAGTGTGTCATTTTATGTCATTTTTGCTTAATTTTAGTTGTTGCCACTTAGCCTTTTTTCTTGATTATTTGGTAATTTTTCCTAGTTACTTAGTGCTAGTATTTGCCATTTAGTATAGTAGCTTTTTTGGTCACTTAATTTCCTTGGTTTTTGTTCTTTGTAGGATTTTGTAGTGTGATTTTTAGTTGCATTTAACTTGCTACTTGTGGTCACTTTTGGTCTTGCACTTTGCTTTATTGCTACCATTGTACTTGTGTGCTTTAATTGTTCTTTGGCTTGGTGTATACCATTGCTTGTGGCTTACCTTGTAGTTGTAGCTTGCTACTCATTTGACCATCATTGTGATTTTATTGGAGCTAGTATAAGTCTCTCTAGAGCCTTAGCCACATTTGTCTAATTTTTTCACATATTGTGGTACAATTTTCTTACACTTGTTGCTTGCTGCCTCTACTTGTTTGTACAGGCTATTAGGCTTGAGTTTGATTTGATTTTCATACTCTTACACTCTCATTGTGCCTTGAGCTATTGTAAGCCTCCTTGGGAGCCTTAGCCTATTATTTGGCCAATTTTGCACTTCTTTGTGTGTGTATCTTTGTGGTGTAGGTACTCTAGTACTTCATCACCAATTGGTTATCATTTGGGATCAATTTGGAGTGATTTTTCCCACTATTTTGCTCCTTTGTGGTTCATATTTTACAAGGGCTTGTAACACTCAAGTGTAGGGGATATACCTTTGAGCTTGGAGCTTATGTGGAATTGCTTTGGTATAATCTTTCTAACTCTCTCTTAAGGTGCTGTATGTGCTAATTGTTAAAGGACTAGGTGATTGCTAGTTGTAGCTAGTAGGATTGTTCCATGTACAAGATTTTATACGCTTGTGAATTCCTGATTCCCCCATGTGGGATGATTTTATATGCTATGTGTAGTGGTGGATATCTAGGATTGTTTTGGCTTGTGTGCTGGCCCTAGCATTGTGTTAGGGGTTGTCCTTATGTGTGATTTTCAACTTGCTCTCCTTACTGCGACATTGCATGTTGTGCACACTCTTTCTCTAATTTCGTGAGTGGCTTGCTTTGTCCCATTTTCACCATGTGGAATTTATCCTATATGTATCATCCACCTTAGGAGCCTGAGCCCCATTGCACTCACTGCCGATCTTATTAACATGAGTCCCTATACTGTCCTAACCAACCACATGCATCTAATTCTAACCTTAGTGAGCATGAATACAATCCTGACCTTGTTAAATTTGTAGCCCCTTGTTGTTATTGTGATTTATTGTGGCATATGGGAAAAATTTGTCCAAGCAAGGATTTTCTCTATGAGCATTATGATAAATTAGAGAGGGATAGAAATGCTTTATTGTGTCAAGTCCAATTGCATGGAAATTCTAGAGCCCTTAAAGAGGAGATTGAATACATTACTAGTTGCATACATAATCTCTTTAAAGGCAAAGGACAAAATTTCATTCATAAGAAGAAAATTGGAAGAATATGGGAGGATAATGATCATGTCTCTCATGTACCTAATCCTAAGATGGAAATTGAGTGTCTTCATGCTAATCCTAAGACTCTTCAAGGCCCTTACGCTTGCTTTGGAGGTCAAATTTGCATGAATTGTTTTAATGCCTTTCAAGTGGGTCTAGCTCAATTTAAGGAAGAGCATTTTGGGAAGAAGCCTCTTACTACTAATGATGCTTGTGAATTTGCTAGCATGCCTAGTGAGAGTCTAGGTTTGCATGAGATTGATGCACCTTGTGTTGATGTTGAGCCTAATGCTAGGAATGTGTCTCATGATGTTTGCAATGAATTGGAACCTCTTTTGTTAAAGTAGAACCTCTTGTAGCTCCTTCTTGTGATCCTGATACAAGTGAAGAGATGGTAGATGAAGCAATCGTAGTTGAATCTCCTTGTCAATTAGAGCTTAATGTAGTTAACTCTTCTCCTTCTAGTCCACTTGTTTTGAATGAACATGTGTCAAGTGTAGAGATTATGTCAAAGGATAATGATTCCCTCTTGGAATCTCACTCTTTTTCACCTTTTCATGCTATTAATAGTCCTATGCTTGCTTGTGATGTACATGAAATTTGTTCTAATCATGTCATGACTAAAACTCTACCTATTCTTGATGTTGAATCTAATTGTTCCAAGGTGCTAGATGAATTTTCTGTTGAAAACTTGATCATTGATGACTCAGTGTTGCTTGATGAGTTGTCTCCTACTTGTGTTGAAGTTGTTCCGCATGTAATTCCATGCATTACAAAGTCTTTGTTATGTGATTTGCCTCATACTTTAGGCAATGACGACTATGAAATTGACTGTGTTCAAAATTCCTTTGACCTTGAGGCTCTATATTTTGAAATTGCATGCCATATGCCTCTTGTTGTAGAAAATAAGCATGATGTACCTGTTACTATTTCCATCGAATATCCCATGCTATTTGTCATTTTGTCACATGCACCCCATATTGGCAAGCTGCTTTTGCATTGTGATTTGATTCATTACTTGGGAAATGTTGTGCATGCTGACTTTGTTCAATATTGTCTTGAGTCCGTTACATTGGAAATTGCATCATATTCTTCTTATTTGACTTTTGACACAACTTTTCTTGCTATAGCACACAATGGGACTCATGAAGTCCTTTCTTATGATCTTCCTCCGGATTTAGTGTCATATGCTTGAAGAATTGTGTAGAGTGTGATTTTCCTTGCTATGACTTTTTATTGTAGCTAGAGGAAGGATCACAGCTTCATATTGCCCATGAGATTTCATTTATCTTGGAACCCTTACCAATTGATCCTGAGCCACCACAAAATTTTCATGGTTTCATTGTTGAGTTTGGCTTAGATCATTGCATGTTGATTATCCAAGATGAAAATTTCTGTTACAAGGCTCTCAAGAGATTCCGTTCTAAGGTTGTCTCTTTCCTTCACTTAATTTGTTGATTTGTATTGTTTGATCTTATATTGAATTGATAGCATAAAACAAGTGTAAGGGATGGACACTCTAGTAGAAGGTAGGAATAAAAGCCCACCTAGGCTCATTGCATTATGCAATCTCTCTCTTGACCTATCATGATCTCTTAATCCTTTACTTCCCTTTATGTAACATTTGCATGATTTTTATCTCCCTTACTATGTGCCTTGATGATGCTTTGTCTTGCTGTTATGTATTGCTTCTCTAGGTTGCAATGAGGGCATTGCATAATTTAGTATGGGGGAGGATGTGTTCTTTAGTGATATATGCATGCTTATAGGAAACATGGTTGCTACAAAATCATAGATAGAAATTGGTATTGAGAGATGTATCTTCTTGAATTTATCATGAGAGATGAGTCTAGTAAGCTTAGGAAACTGGCTTTGCTAGGTGTAGCTTAAGAATTAGTCTTGTTACCATTTACATAGCTAGGAAGACCCTATTATGAGGATTTGAGCTTTCAACATTATTTAAAAAATTTGTGAGACCTTCATGCATGTGCATCTCTCTAGAACCTAGTTATCTCTCACTTCAGGCCTATAGGCACTTAAATTTTCCTGTAGAGGATAGAGGCATTCATGTTTAACCCTATATCCTATACACAAGCCATTATATCATATCATCCCATTTGTCACCCATTTTGAGCCTTCATTTCCATTTTTGTGACCCAAATTTGATTTGACACTCTTATATGTGGACTATATTGTTTAGGAGATTATTTGTATGTTGCATGGTTATCTTGTTAATGGCAAAAAAAAGGTGGCACAAGAAAAAAAAGAAAAAAACAAAAAAAGTAAAAGAAAAATAGAAAACCAAAAGAAAAAAATTATATATATATATAAAAAGAAAAAGCATTAAAGCCTAAACTATTCACACAATGTGAACAAGCAAAAGCAAGGCTAAAAAAAAGAAATAAAAAGAGAAAAAAACTGAAAAACAAAAGAAAAGAAAAAACAGAGAGAGAATAAAATGTGTCAAAAGAAATGCCAAGTGATATGTGTGTAATTGCAACTTTGTTTGAGTACCTTCATGATAGAAAGCGTGATAAAGTGTTGTATTAAATGTAGTTCATTTTTCCATATCATTCATTAAACCTTTTCCATCATTACAAGCCTTAAAGTTCTCTTTATGCATGTTGTTCATGATGTGAGGTGGAGAGTGTAGAGGTAGCCTAGGCTTACACAGAATGTATTTCATAAAGAGTGAGTGTAAACACAAACCATTTAGTCAGAATGAGAGCTCCTATACTATATCCATTGTCTTGAGAGCCCTATAGCTATTCTCTTGGTAACTTAACCAAATTTTGAGCAATTCATAGCATTGAGTTGTGGGATTGTAAGCTAGATGACCCAATTATGATTTATGATAGGAGATTCATTTCAATGCACTAACTGATGTCTTTGTATTTTGGATAGCATATGTTGAAAGAGCAAGCAAATCACCCAAGAAGGGGTGAATTGGGTGTTTAAAAATTTCTTTGAAAGACAAAAACTCAAACACTTATACTAGTTCGATCAAACTCATGACCTACGTCCAGTTCTCAGTTACCACTGAGTTCCACTATTTCCCCAAGATTAGAATAAGCTCTTGGCACCTCAGTACAGACTCAATTGACTCTTTAAGGATCACTCCCCTTACAAGATACAATCTAAGTTCCCAACTCAAGGTATCAAAACCTTAAGTACCTCACAAATGTATTGTTGAAAACAATGAATACTCTCTCAAAAGAGTTGAATAATAATCACTGAATCATAGACTAGAATTAATGAAAAATTAAATGCAACACACTCAAGAATTTATGACTCATAATAATAGCTCATTCATTAGTTGTTGCTCATCATTAATAGTCTTGTATTTATAGTCTGAGGAATTTGTGTCCGTTGATCGATTCGTTGGACTTCGGTTTGTAGCCATTCACATTCCATTATTCCTCTAGGTAGTTTACGTTGAAGAACATTCCTTCAAGTAGTTTACGTTGAAGAACATTCCTTCTTGGTCATAAATATATCCGTTCAGGTTGTTGAAGGAAGGTAGGTGAAGACTTTAGCCATATTCGGTAAAGTGCATTAAATGCTTTTGACACAATCTTCACTTTGGTTAATTTGTGTTTTAAATGGCTTCAAATGACTCATAACCTATTCTTACACATAATATAGATCATTTGTAAAGGTTAGAATTAAGTGGGTATCAATAAAATTATTTCTAGAATGATTGAAAGAATTACGCTACAATGCTCTGTTTTTCTGAAAAACTAACTTATCAAAGTTCCTTGAGGTTTGAAGTTATCCTCAAGGTAATCCATTAGAAATCAATAAGCTCGAGGGATTTGTCACAAAATAACACTTAAAAGATTTGAAGAAATTTTCCTCAAGATTTTCACAAGTTATAATTACCTTGATGATGTGAATTACCCTTGAGGTTGCAAGTATATTTAGCTTGTACCCTTGAGGAGCAATTCTTAACTCAAGTCAAAGTCATAGTTCAAATTATACTTGCACCCTTGAGGTTAAATTCAGTCCTTGAGGATTTGAGCTTTCAAATAAAACATAATTCAGAGCATAAGTGAAAAATTCTTGTCACCCTCAAGGATCAAGGGTACTCTCGAGGATGCTCACCCTTGCAAGGTTCTAAAAATACACAGCTAGGTTTCATGGTAGCCTTGCAAGGTTGCCAAAAATGTTTGTACCCTCGAGGTTAGGATCCACCCTCAAGGTTACGTAACCTTGCCAGGTTATGAAATGCACATCCAGGTTCCACTCTAGCCTTGTTTTACTAGCAAGGTTGTGAAATCCAGGTCACTACTACATCCACCAGAAAGTTCATTTGACAAAGAGAATTTTAGGTTGCAATTTCATAATATTTAGGTTGTGACTAAAACATCAAGAGAGCACTGGCAATATTGTGAATTTAAGGTTGCAACTTCATGAAGTTCAAGTCATGACTATATCAACCCGAGAGCCTTTGTTCAACAAGGTTGTTAAGGTAGCCTTGCATCACCTATAAGGTTGCTTCCTTAGCCTTGCAAGAACTTGCGTCCTCAAGGCTGGGCACTCACCCTCGAGGGTGAGGTCACATCTGGACAACAGTAAGATTTTGGTCTAGCCTTGCATCCTCAGCAAGGTTAAAACCAAACCTGGTTGTTGTGCCAAGGAGCTAATTTCCTCAAGGCTGGACATCTCTCTCAAGGTTCTGACTTCTTGCACCCAGCCAGCAAGGTTCTAGCCCAGCATTGCACTCACTGCAAGTTGGAGCCAAACCTTGCTGTCGTGGCCAAGGGTCCTTGTCCTCGAGGATGACCTTCACCCTCGAGGCTAGGACTCCTCTTGGCTAACTTGAAAGGTTTTCTCCAAAATCTTGACATTATAGCAAGGCTAGTCAAAAACCTTACTGTTATAGCAAGACTAGTCAGAAACCTTACTGTTATAGCAAGGCTAATCACCCTCAAGGATCACCCTTATCCTCGAGGCTGGAAAACCAGCAAAGTTTCTAACTTACTTCAAAATCATTTTCCTTCTTTCATACTAAATGGATATTACTCAAATATACTTACTTAAGTAATTTCCCTTTAGTTTATCATTATTAAAAACTTCTTTTACAAATCCACCTAAGTTTGGTAATCATCGAAACATAGGATCTAACATTAATTGCATTGCTACATATATTGATTTTCTGAACTTATGTGTGCTTGCAATTCACTTGCTATCACAACCTATTGCTTGCTTATGTCATTCAGTTACCATGAGGTTACTCGTTTCAAGTTTTGAAATTTAGCCACTCTTGCTGTGAGTACCTCTTTGGTTCTTCCCTACTCTTTAGAAGTTCACTGTGATACTTTTCCTTGTAGTTTGGCATTTTTTCTTCTTATTTTGCAACTTGAAACCTCTTCTACTTTCTACTGGGAGCCAGAGCCACTTGAAATTTCCTAGTTGTTGTCTCAAGCTCAATTGCTCCTATTCCTCATTTTCTGGAGTTTCCTCAAACTTCTGCTCACTGGAGTTGCATTCTTAAAGAGTGCTTCTGTTTACTGAAGTTTACCCTTTCTACCTTCCGTATTGCTGCAATTTCCCAATTTTCCTCTGCAAAATAGCTTGCTCATGCATTGAATGAATAAATTGCTGCATTTTGAGAATGCATGTTGAGTTTGAATTGTTGCATTTTTTTTGAACTTAGTAATTCCACTTTTAATTTGGCATGAGTCTTGCATTGGTTCTACCGTGCCAACTCTAAAATTTTTACAGTTGGATTTAGTTTTGCCTTTTGTCCTTGAGCATTTGGCATCTTCCTTTATCTGGTTTTATGGTGTTTCAGCCTTGAACTTCACTTGCACATTAGTCCTTGGAATTTTTGTGGATCCTAACCTTGTTGGGCTACCTACTTCTGGCACATTGGGCTTGTGATTGACTCGTTGTATTGAAAGCTCTTGGAGACATATGACAAGTGGAAAGCCTGCTGCACTTGGTAATTTGCTAGTTGTTGGTTGATGTTTGGTCATTTGCATTGAATTTAGAGCTATTGTAAGTCTTCTAGGGCCATAGCCAAGTCTTAGGTTATTTCTTCTGCTGTACTTGCTTGCACACATTGAAAATCATTGTTTTCTAGAATTTCAAGCTATCCATTTTTGAAAAGTTGCATCTCACGTGTCCATTCCCTAGTATTTCTACTTGATTGATGTCATTAACTTAGTTTGCAATCATATACACTTTTTTACATTGTACATTCTATACTGATGTAACTCTTCTATGCCTTTAGGATTTTTGTTTTGATATGTTGGGTTTAATGTCATAAAGATATTATCATGTTTTGTTTTGCTCAATCCTAGTTTCAGTGTGCATGCATCTTGTTCAAGTGTTTATTTTGGCAATCCAATCTGTAAGTGCCATTTTTGTTATGCTTGGGCATTCTGGATGTTCATTATTTCTGTTATTTTGGAAATTTTTATCAAGTCACCATTAACTTTGGAGTATTCTAGCCATTCCCTAGTGTTATGCTTTGCTGTTATTGATTTCGCTGAACATATGCGACATTCACCTTTAAGGTTTTGAAAATTCTTTGAATTACATTTTTGGGTTGTAGTTTTTTGGTTGTATAAAACTTGCATGCATATTCCTAGTGTTAAACTTAGGGTGTTTTGCTGATTTTTAGTTTGTCCAATTGTGGTTTTCGGTTGAACTCGTGGTGACTTTCTATTGCTCATATTCTATAGTGCATGCCCTAATTCGCATGTTCCCTTGTGGCAATTGACTCTCTTTTGTGCTTGATGTATTGTGATCACTTGGTGATATTCTATACACTCTAACTGTGATATGCATCTTCAATAACTTAATTCCTTGGTATTTCTTCACTACAACCTTGTTGTTCACTTCATTTTTGGTTGGTTTTGGAAATTCTTGAACAATTCACCATATGCATTTTGTTTGAATTATCAGAAGTTACCAGGAAGTTTCTAGTTTTAGTTTCTAAAATTTGGCTCACATTCTTTTTGTGCGTAACTCTTTTGATCTTACTTTGCTTTGCACCTTTTATTTTCAAGTTGTTAAGAATTAAATTCAATTTTGTTTGTTGCAGTTGAATTCAATTCTTGATGTAGTAACTTGTTGCATTCTTTTAAAAATCATAGCACATTGCATTCTTGTGGTTTTAAGCAATTAGTCTTGTCCTAGCAAGCTTACATCCTTGGTTGTTGTAAGAAGCCATTTTCTATAGCCTTTTTTTGTGTTTACTAGCCCTAGAGTGCACTCTTTGCCTCTAGCTGTGTGGCTAGTTTGCTAGGAGCTTACGTTAGAGCATATATGGAGTATTTTTGTTGGTATAACACTTCTATCCCTCTTTGAAGGTGTTGAATTTGCTAATTGTTAGTGAGTAGGTGCTTGGTAGTTGTAGATATTAGGATGTTCCTTGTATAGGAACTCTCTTGCACTTTTGTTTATTGATTCCCCTGTATGGGATGATTTAGCTATTTTGTGTTAGTGGTAGATATCTAGGACTACTTTGGTTGTGTGCTGGCCTCGACACTATCGTTGAGGGTTGTCCATGCTTGTGGTTCCTAATTTGTTTACCTACTTGGCCAATTCTATAGTTTAGCATGTGTCATACCTTTGTGTGCACTCATTCTGCAACCTCTAGAGCTAATTCCAACCTATCAAAGGCCTTCATCCTTCTTCCATCTAGTTCTAGTTGTTTCTGGTTCCTAGGATAGTGTTTGGTTGTATCAGAATTTTCGGTTAGGTGTGACTACTTCTTCGGTTGTTGGGATATTCAGAGACTTTTTGTTGATTACAAAGCTATATGTGTCTTGCTCTTGGTTTCCACAGTTTGCTGCTCTTAGTGCATGTCTGATCATCTACCTCAATCATTCATTCCTATCCAAGGGGATCT
>JBAGKO010169841.1:0-18448 GCA_037177275.1 Acacia concinna | reverse complement strand
GTACCACCCCGTCGATAGCGCCACCACACTTTAATTTCCGACTTCATATGGTACTGCTCATCACATTCGGACTTATCTCCGCCGCAGCCGCCTTTGCTGAAGTCGTTGAGGGTGAGGATGGCTTGGGTGGAGGACGAGACTGTCGGGGAGCAACGATACTGAGAATAGGATTTACCCTTGCAGACTTAAGTGCCGGAAGGCTGGCAGTTGTCGTCCCCGCCGTCAGCATATATATGGATGCCGTACGTGGAGTATACTAGGGTGTTAGCTAGTGAGGCCTCCAATTTTGAAATTTCTTTCCCTTCAAAAGCATACACGTATTGTCAAGTAAATTTTGACCAAGGAACCATGTAGGTCTCACGATAAGAATATAACCTACCCATGTAATTCTCACAATATGTGAGTGTAAATCATTTTATTCATCCTCTCTCTCTTTATATAGATACAGCATTATATTTGAATCCTAAACACTAAGGTTTATGTATCAATAACACACATCTTTGAGAAGTCTATGAGTGATTGAGGAAACCATCTTTTTCGGAGTTGGGTTGGTCACATAGTCACACTGTATTTTACTACATATTTTACTTTCCACGCCAACGGGCGCAGCAAACGTTTTAAAAGCTGTTTGAAGTAGACCTTATTTCCCTACTCGACAGATTTACTTAGCGGGGAGCGGGGAGAGCTAGCGAGATCAGAGTCGTATAATTTGATATGAACAATTTAGATCTAGTTTATAAGGAAAATTATATTTTTAAAGAATCAGATCTGGACTATCCAAATTAGATGAGACGGCCCAAATTTCGTCACTCTCCCTGCTAAGCAAACCTGCCGAGCAAGGAGAACAATTCAGTTTGAAACAGCTTTTAAATAATTGCTAATAAGAGATAAACTGATTCTCCCTCCAATTCTAATTAGAAAGACCCGTTAATTTTTATGGAGAATTTTAAAAAAATCATAAAAAAACTAATTACATTACTTAATCATATTATATATTGTGTTTTATTATATTATTTATAAGTTCATAAGTCAAACAATATAATTTGATAAAAAAACAACAAATTTTAATGTTTTCAAGTAATGTAATTAGTTTTTTTAAGATTTTTTTAATATTATCTAAAAAAGTTAACGGACATTTATAATTAAAAGTTGAGGCAGTATTTTTTGTTTCCCATTTGTCACTCTCTTTGATAATGTCAATATTGCCAAGTCTTTTATTCAATTTATTTTTAAGGTTATCTATTTAAAATGCATAAACACATAAAAATTCAATTCAATTTCCTCACAAGCACTATTTTTAAACTTTTATTCATTTTTCTTGCGATTCCCTTACAAAGTTTTTATTTTATTCCTTTCTTTAAAAAAATGTCGCTAACATAATTATTATTATTTTTTCGATTGAACAAAAATTCCAAGAAGAACAAAGAAAGAAAGAAAAACTAAACTAAAGGGGCAGTAGCATTAGCCCTTAAAGCTTCAAACAAAAAATCTGAAGCCTCTCGGAATGGAAAATAACCATCAGCGATAGATAATGATTCATTTGCTAATCTATTAGCCACGCTATTTGCATCACGAGCACACCACTCCAAATGAATCTCCTAATCACGCTCTATAAAACTTATAATTTCTGACAGTAACATTGCTTCCTGATGATATTCTCCCCATCCATTTGTAATAAGATTTAGAACTTCCCAACAATCAGTTTCTAGAACAACCT
This sequence comes from Acacia concinna, assembly GCA_037177275.1. NCBI lineage: Eukaryota > Viridiplantae > Streptophyta > Magnoliopsida > Fabales > Fabaceae > Acacia > Acacia concinna. The sequence continues at coordinate 16,731 of JBAGKO010169841.1, read as the reverse complement.
TATTCTAATTTGAATTTCAAGCTTTCTTTAAGCCCATCACTATTGCCCACGCTTCAGCATGCAAAATGATATCCCTCCCAATATTGAACATAAAACCACCCATAACTTCAATATCATGATTACGTGCTATGCCACTATACCCAACCATATATCCTCCAACACACCAAGCTCTATCAACATTAATTTTAATTCATCCCATACAAGGAGCTATCTAGAATACACGTTTCATAGTCCCAGGATCAGTGTTACTCCCCAAATGACAATTGGACCATCTTGCTTGAGCCCATGCTTGTGCTTGGATTTGGATAACACCCACAGCTTTATCTTGAAATACTCCCGCATTTCTGTTAATCCACAATTGTCGACAAAGAATTGCAAAATATATTGACCATTGTATCCTTGAGAACTCAAAATGTTGACTCAAATTCCATTTAATCCAAGATGCTACCTCATTGAACATAAAGAAATGATGACTCTTACTTGTCAGCAATACCTTATCCCAACAACATCTTGCTGAACTACAATATCTGAGAACATGCAAACTGTCTTCATAGGATCCACATGAGTAACAAGTGGCCAAACCCTGCATGTCCATCCTCGTACATAAGGAATTAGTTAGCAATCTGCCTCTAGCCACTAACTATAAGAAATTTTTGCACATTTGAGGTTTATGTAATTTCCATACTTTATTCCATAAACTCCTTTTTACTTTTAAATATGGTGTCCCCAGCATATAGCATGTTGAGGGACAATTTTTTTTTTTTTCAGGAATCAGCAGATACGAATTTTTTTTTTAAGAAAATAGATAGAGGACTACCTAGAAATATAGTGTTGGCTTGGGCAGGTGGGGTGTTTGTCTTTGGACAAGGCTGATACTTGAATCATAAGTTGCATTACGAGACATTTTTCGTAAGTCCTTACTATATGATAACAACAAACAAAATATTATTATATCTTCAGTCCAAATTATAAGGGGCTGTTGATTTTTTTTGGAAAATCTTAAAAAAATTCTAAGAAATCTAATTACATTATTTTAAGACATTAAAATTTATCGTTTTTCTTCAAATTATATTGTTTGACTTATAACTAATATATAATATAATAAAATATAATATATGGTATGATTAAGTAATATAATTAACTTTCTTAAGATTTTCTTAGGATTCTCTAAAATAGTCAATAGACCCTTATAATTAAGACCGAATGAAGTATTAAAGATAGGAAGTAGTATATCTAGTATATATTCTTGTGCAGTGGGAAGCTATGTTTGTGGAGCGCATATTGATTCAATATATGGAACATGACGAGAAAGATGACAGTCGATTCTTAAGGTTGGCGTTGATATGGAGTTCTATTGTTCATGATCCAATGAATAATTGCTCTTACACATTTAAAAACAAAGGAGGAGTGAATGATATTAAGGTGATTGGATTAAAAATATATTTTATAAAATTAAGAAATCAAAACGTAAAATCCCATATAAAAACAAGCACTTTTGCCATTCTTATTTGTGGTATAAAATACGAAATAAATTCAAAAGAAGATTTTGGAGAGAAATACAAAATAACAATAAAAAAAAGGATCATACTTACATCAAGTTCTTTATATCCATTTTATCAGGTTATTCAATCATATGTGACCATGTGTCTTATTTATTGTATTTGAATTTATAATTAAATGATAATAATTCAAATATAAGACATATGTTCACATGTGATTGGAGAACCCGACAAAATGGATATAAGGGACTTGATCTAAGTATTTTCTTTAAAAAAAACAACGAGTGAAAAAAATAATTTTCAAAAAAAAAAATTAAACACTATAATCAATATATTGGGCAAAGCTAAGAGAGTGAAAACTATACAAAATAAATAAAATAAACACGGTGTATAAAATCATTAGTTTCCTATAAATATACTGAGTGAGAGTTTACCTGTCATTGGCGCAATCAGTGATAAAGAGTTTCATCTTATCTTAAACAATTAGTTTGATGTTTGATTCTTCACCTCTTATTAATAGAATAATCCAATTGAAAGGTTTTACGTCCTTCCATTTCTACTTGTTTTCTTTATTTGGATATTTTATTTTTCAAAACAGTTAATAAAATCTTTTTTAAAACAAGTTCTAAAAAGAAAAACAAAACAATTTGTTAGATAATTGTTCTAAGACATTACATTTAAAACTAAACATAAGGAGATTGAAGGGTGAAGTTTCCAAGAGAACTTAAGTTTTTAAATGGAGAAAAAATCATGGAGCGAAGAAGAAAGGGGTTCCCAATTTTCTCAAATAAAAATAAGTAATATAAAATTTTTTTAAAAATCTAATTAATTAATGTACGCTTTTCTTGTCAGCCATGGTGCAGTTGTGTTTGCTAACAAAAAAAAGAGTCAATAACCAAACAAAACCTAAGGGTATGTTTGACTTAATGAAGGGGAAGGGAACGGAGGAATTTTAATGGAGGGGAGGAAAATAGAGAGTTTAAGAAGGATTTTATTTTATCTTATTTGAATGATTAAAATGAGAGGACAGGAGGGGTTTTTAATATTATTTTGTTTAGTGCATATGGGGAGGAGAGAGGAGGGAAAATAATTCTATATAGACAAATTTACCCTATTTTATGTTTTTTTCTTTTTTTCTTTCTAAAATACTTAATAAAATATAATTATGAATGGCATTTATTACATACAATTATAATTTTATAATTAAATAAATATAACGATAATTCATACTTAATAGCTACTATTATACAATAATATATATCTAATTAATATCAATAATTATGATTCGATAATCCGTATATATACATAATAATGTTAGTTAATATATGTCAACATATTATCATTTTCCTCCAAATTCCCCTAGTTTTGGAGAGGAGGGTTAGGGAGGGGGAGGAGGAAAAATTTTAACTTCTCCTCCTAAAAGTTTTACCTATCCAAATAAGGAGAGGTGAGCAAAATCACTCAATTCTCCTCCCTTCCAATCCCCTCCCCTTCCCTCATATCAAACAAGCTCTAACTCTCCTAATTACTTATCAAATGAAATTTTAACAATTGCTAGTATTTTGGTAATAGGGTCATAAATATTTTGGCAAAAAAGGGTGATAAAATATTTAGAGAATATGCTTCTGCTTATTTTTTGTTGTTGTTTTGAGTATTTGAAATTAAGGTTAAAAAGGGGAAAATACCCTAAAAGGTTTTACAGATGAATATTGTGTGTTTGGAAGTTTTGAGAAGACAATTTTTCTCCAAAGCTTTAAAAATGTAGCAATTTTGCATATCATATAAATATCTAAATGGTCAGCCCTTTACTGACTTGTGATGAGTGATTTGACACAACTTTAGTCGCCTCGGGGTCAAATACAAAAATTTTTACCACGAATTAAAAATGCAGTATAATGTAATTAATTTAGGATCGTTCTCTTATCAATGAGCCTTTTATTTTGACTTCCTTAAGTTAAATTAAGTGTTAAAAATATGGTTAGAAAGGGGGTTTGAAATTTGTTTTCTAAATTAAAATGCATAAAAATAAAGTTAGTCCTAATCTTTTTGGATTTTTCAAAAAATAATAAAGAAATAATTTAGATAAAAAGGATTTATAAATTAAATGAGTCTTGGTAGCAAATATGGTGACTTTCCTAGCTTCCTAAAATAATTTGGGAGTCAATTTACATCAAGTTAAATTAAAAACCTCAAGCAATCACATTGAGTCCAATCTACATAATTGATGACTAATTCTACAATCGCATTCATAATCATTTCTTAGATAAATTGTTAAAAACCACTTGATGTGTGTTTGAAAATTATTTTAATGCACTTAATTTCTCTTAATGAGAGTACAATCGCGACACTCAATTTTTGAATTAAATCTATCATACACACTAGTAATCACATAGAATGCACAATATGATCAATCAAAAGGATATATGCTCAACATAAAAAAAATCCAAGTACACTAATATAAAATTCAAAACAAGAGTAATTTAATCCAACATAGACAAATGAACACTTATCTAAGTCTCAAAATCATGTACTATTCCAGAAATAATTCAGCAAACAAAGTGTAATACATGAATTGAGTAAATGGAAAATTAATAAACTACCCTTTATAGTACGTTGAAGCTCTAGCCCACCAATATTCACCACCAAGAACTCAAAAATAATTCAGTCACTCATGTCTCTTAAAATAGCCATGTAGTCTACAAATAATTTCATTTGGTCAAAGAGTCAAAGGTTGACTGAAAATGAGAGAGAGAGAGTGTGTGTGAAAGGGTCTGTGGAGAGAGAAAGAGCGATACTGGTTGGCGGATAAGGGAAAATAATGTGCTGGTTCACGGGTAGATGGTGGAAACCGAAGGTGATGACAGTGGGTGATGGTTGAAGGTGGTGATGGTTCATGGTAATGGTGAGATGATGAAAGATGGCCGACGGTGGTACTGTTCAGGGAATGAAGATGGCTTCACGATGGATGGTGGCGGTTGTTGTGATGTTGCTTGGGTGGTTCACGGTGGTGGTGAACAGTAGCATGGAGGAATGACAATGGGTGATCTCGCGGTGATGTTTGGAAGGCAAAGGAATGTGATGGTGGTTATTTAGAATGGTGCAGGCGACGGTGATGACTGGGTTCACGGTGGATGTCTGGGTGGTGATCTGTGGCACTCCTCTCTATTTTTTTTTCTTTCTGCAGAACCCACACTCTTGTGGCACTATTTCGGCCTCCCTCAGCTCTCCATTCTTGCGGCACTCACGGCACACAATCGTATGATTTTAATGGTTGTCCTTTATAAAAACAACTGAAGTGAAAAGTGCGTAATTTTGATAAAAAAAGAAGAGTGCGTGATAAGAAGACCCATTTAATTTAAAAAAGGGCTAAGGTACTCAAATAATTTTCAACTGTTTATAAAAGAGTAAAAATAACCCTTAACAATTTTTAGTACTAAAAGTAATCATAAACTTTTAAAAATGGAGTAAAAGTAACTATGATGTTAATCGTGGTTAACTCTAACATTTTGAGGTATACAAATAGCCATTAATTTATACAAAAGCGTAAAAAGTAATCTTAAATTTTTTTTGCATGCAGATGTAACTGAAAATTGACTTCTCAAATATTAATTCACAAGTTTTTGTATTACGTAAATAAGTTGGAGTCCAAGTGCAAAAAAAAATTATGTTTATTTTTTGTAATTTTGGTATAAGTTAATGGCTATTTTTATATATTAAAATGTTAGATTTAATGGCAGTTAATAGCCATGATTACTTTTACTTCAGTTTCAAAAGGTCATAATTACTTTTGGTACTAAAAATTGTTGATGGTTATTTTTACTCATTTGAAAAAAGTTGAAGGTTATTTAAGAACCTTAACCCTTTAAAAAAAAAATATTGTCTTGCGATAGTAGTACTCCAAACAAGGATGTTAGGCCATGTATAAAAAAAAAAAGAACAAGGATATTAAACCTTTTAAAAGTCTTCCAAAATACCCCTCAGCCCATAATATAAGTTATTTCTAAAATAACATTTTGGTCTACAATATAAGTTATTTTTAAGAGTAATGAACACTTATTTATCAATTTTACTTATGTAGTTAGCGTTTAAATGTGACTATTTGTATGTTCTCTTTCTTTTTTATTTTTTCTTTTTGGCCAAAAAATGTGCTCTTTCATTTGAAATCTAATTTAATATGGGTAAAGTTGGAAAAAAAAATTAATTTAGGTAATATTTTAGGAGTTAATCATTATTTTTTGGTTTTGATGAATTAGTTGAAGTATCTTACTCCCTTGGGTCCTTTTTTTTTATAAGACTTTTTTTTTTACAATTGTGCTAAATGAATTGACAATTATAAATAGTTGAAAACAAACAAATGTGTAAAATAGTCATATATTTTTTAAAGATGCATTATTTATAAAAAAAGAATGAGTATAAAATATTGAGAGAATATATAATAAATGATTGATTGAAAGAAAATTAATAGTTTATTACTATAAATATTTGTATTTAGTAAGAGCAAAAAATAAAAAAGAATAGTTTTAAAAAAATTCTTATATTAAGGATGTTGTACGAACAACAATTTTGCTTATAAACATAATAGGTGGACATTGAGGTAGAGCCAATAATACGGGTTTTAACTGTGGGCCGAACTCACCCAACCTAAAATATAGATGGTTTGGGTTTGAAAAAATTGGGATCGTTTTGATGTGAGTTTTTTAGGCCTGAACCCATATGGGCTCAATCCCGTGAAGGGCTGGTCCGATGGGTTCACGGTTAACCCGTTTTTCTTTTTCTTTTTTTTTGAAATCTATAAAGCCCAAAATGAAGTCTAGAAGTTTACTCCTTCGTTCAAGTTTAATACTAATACTCTAACAAACCCTACTCTCACTGTCTAGCCTCTCACCTCTTGCCAGTCACTCCTACTCAGCCTCTCATAGCGGCATCCATCGAGGCATCGCCCTTCACTCTGTCAGCCCCTTACGACCTCACGCGATCATGAAAGAAGCTTATCTTGACTATTAGTGTCCGTGACAATGTGAATCTTGCTCTCACTTTGTCTCTCAAGGTCGTTGTGCATATGTCATCGTGAGAGTTGTGACTTCCTCTTTCACTTCGTCTCTCAGTTGAGACCATGACTTTCTCTTTCACTTCGTCTCTTAGGCTCGCTATCTCTCATCTCCCTTCAAGCTTGACTTATCAATTGTTATCAACTTTTTTATTTTTTTAATGGTTTGGTTCTGAGTTTTGATGTTTTGTAAAAAAAAAAATTTGAACATGTCTTTTTTTTTTATACAAAGCAAGTTTGAAAAAAAGGCTAGCCCGCCTAAACTGCTAGCCTAGCTGTTATGGTTTGGATTGGCTAAATGCCAGCCCATATAGATGCGGGTCTTTTTTGCCCAAACCCATATGGTCCCAACCTGTGACGGGTTGGCGTGAAACTAGTGGTCCAGCCCATATTAACGACTCTACATGGAGGAGCCTCAATCATCAACATTTATTGTTCAAAGAAATTCCTCAACTTTTAACTCTTTTAAATAAGTCTATACAAAAAAAAAAACCTCTTTTAAGTCTTACCTTTTGGGCTTTTGCCGATGTTGGGATGATAAGAGTAATAAAAAAGGGTTAATATAACTTTCAGCCCTCAAGTTTGACCTAATTTAAGTTTTGGTCCCTCAAGTTTGAAACATGTGGTTTTGGTCCTTCAAGTTTACTATGTTCATAACAGTTGGTCCCTCTAGTTTGGAACATGTGGTTTTAGTCCTTTACGCTTATTCTATTCATAATAGTTGGTCCCTCAAGTTTGAAAAAGACTTGTTAATACCATTAAATAACTTATGTGGCATGCTTATTAGGATAGTTGAGAGACCAAGTTATTTAGTGGTGAGCCAGTAAATATAGGATTATGATGATTTATGAGTAGAGTAAATTATCTTAAGTTAACTGCCAACTTAAGAGAATATGTCAACTATCCTAATAAGCATGCCACATAAGCTAGTTAATGGTATTAACAAGTCATTTTCAAACTTGAGGGACCAATTATTATGAACATAGTAAACTTGAGGAACCAAAATCACTTGTTCCAAACTTGAGAGACAAAATGTTACGAACAGAGTAAATTTAAAGGACCAAAATCACCTGTTTCAAATTTTAGAGACTAAAACTAAAATTGGGTCAAACTTGAGGGACTAAAAATTATATTAACCCAATAAAAAAGCTATGTCATCAAGAGTCTATTGTGACTTGTGACTAATCACATAATATGCACCACAAACTAAAAAACATCCACATTTCTAGTTCTATCTTTCGCCTCAGTAGCTAGCCGGCCTTCCTTGCCTTCTATTTTCTATTTTCTTTTATTTTTTTTATTTTTTTTCAATTCCTCAAATAAGCTTAAAGTCACTTAAAACTAGTGTATTAAAAACTAAATCGGGTGGGCTAGTTAAGATCATAAATCGGTGACCTAGTCAGTGAACCAACCCAGTTTGATAGTGAACTGGTTCACCTATTTTTCTTTTAAATTTCATTTCTTTTAGGGTTTGTTTGATATGAGGGAATGTGATGGGAGGAAAATTAGGGGATTTTACTCTTCTCTCTTTATTTAAATAGGTAAAACTTTTAGAGGAAAGGAATTTTTTGTGTGTCTTACAGTATAATGAAGGCTAGTGTAAGGGAAGTTATTTTTTTTATTAATTCCATACTAGGGAAGCCACAAATCCCGTAATACTACTTTCAGTTCTAATTATAAGACCAAGTTGACTTTTTTAGAGAGATTAAGGAAGCAAAATAAATTCTTTAATCATATCATATGTTATGTTTTATTATACTATATATTAGTCTATAAGTCAAATAAAATAGTTTGAAGAAAAACGATAAATTTAAATATTTTAAAGTAATGTAATTAGCTTTCTTAAGATTTTCTAAAAAAATTAATTGGGTTTTATATTTAAGACCAGAGGGAGTAGCTTTTTCCATTCAAGTTGATTCTACTAAAAAATGAATCTGTGAAAATTAAAATGAGAATTGGCGGCAGGTTTTAACGCCTTCATCACTATCACCATTTAAAAATAGGTTTTTTGTTCTACACCAGGTCCCGAAAGGCCATGTTGTGTTGTATTGGAGAGGAGGTACTCTTATGCAAATAATTACTAAACCAGGTTCTAGTCTATTTTTCGATTTTTGTTGTTGCCGTTTTTCCCCTGCAACACCCACTTACCTAAGGTTTGCTTCATATTTAGGTGCTTAGTATTTTAGGTTTCCATTTAAAGATGCCTTTCATAACACAATAAACATGTCCTAGTCACACTTCAAACAAATATGTTAATTTCTTGTCTAAAGCGATTTTAAAATTGGGGTTTCACATGTCAATTGGCACAGTTAGTTAAATTGTAATAATTGTAACCATGGCAAGTGACAGATATATGTAATGGGCTAAGAGGTGGAACAGGACCCAATAGCTAAGACAGGAGTTGATACAATGATAGAAAAGTCCGATCCAATAAGGAAGAGCAAGAGGCCCAGAAAGAAGACGTGGAAACTACGGGAATTAGAGACTGGTGATGATATATAGGGACTTTGGGAAATAGTGAGGGGGTTGTTTTTGGTGTGAAGAATTCCCTTATCTGAGTCTTGTGCATTTTCTCTTTCCATATCTGCTTTCTATTATGTTTTGCTTGTTATTCTGATATTCCATGCTAAATGAGATGTATTGGATTCTGTATTGACGTAGAGATCAATCCAATTGCTAGAGTTATCTCTTATTATTTCTGTTATTATACCAGTCCATTTTATATCATTACAATATATCATGTGTTACTAAAGGAAGTGTCATGATCAATTTTGAGAAGAAGGAAGTAAATATCAACTTTAAGTTCTTTTAATTACATACCTCACCCACAAGTCTAATTTTTACTCATTCAAATTTTAATGCAAATATATTTTACTGTCACCTTTATTGTTCATTTAAGGTTCTGAATTGACTCCACAAGGAACATGTCCACAAGATATTGCCAAATTATGGGGTGCATTATGACAAGACATGGATATATGATAAGAGTCATCACTACATTAATTTGCAGGAAGCTACGGGAAACATGTTACCTGAAGACAGTGTGGTGCTAGAGGTGGGTGGTTCAATTTTAGCAGATGGATGAAGTGCATGTCGCGGTTTTGTGAGGAGCAATGAAGATAGATGGCTATGTGACTTCACTCCTAGTGATTTACAGGTTTGATTCAAAAAAAAAGAAAAAAGAAATAAAACAAGCATGGTGCATGAAAAAATTTCATTTCTTAAACAGTTAGTTGGATGTTTGATTTTCAACTCATTGACAGATTTTATGTTCTTCAATTTCTATACATATTTTTCTGCTTTGAATTTTTTGTTTTTAAAAAATAGTTTTATAAAATTATTTTTAGAACAAACTTTAGAAATACAAGTTAAAAACAACAATTGAATGATTGCTCTAGAAAGTTATATTTAGAAATAAATGAGTGTTAAGTTGCGATGAGAAAACCATTGAGCGAATAAAGAAAGGGTTTCATAGATTTACCAAATGTTAACAAACTCACAACTTGGAGAAGTATACTAATCTCTTCTTGAGAATGACTGGCCATGATGGCATTACAGCAAACAATTCTTGAGTGATTCTACTATTAACACTAAGCTCTAGGATTAATGAGAGGTGAGGACCTAAGTTAGCCTCCCTCATTTTGGGTGAAAACCCTACCATACACTTTGATCCATACAATTAGACCTCTGCCTATAATGCTTTACAATGATTAACTACCTCGTTAAGATCATATCTGACTAATGAGGATTTCAACCAATTAATGATTTTATATCTCCAACAAGCCCCTCGAGTTGACACTTCTTATACTCGTGAAAGTGTCAACTTGCAATACCACACATAGGGTTTAGTGAAGCGAGATTAAATCAATCATTTTGTTCTTGTGAACACTTTTAGGAGACATCTTCCTCTTTGTCTTCATGGAGACATCTTCCTCTTGATCTTTGGAATATTGTTAGTCAACACTCCATTTTTCTATTTTGATACATCAACACTCAATTTTTCAATTATTGTAAAACCATGTCTGACTTTGATGAACCCGTAATTTCTTCATTCACCTTTTGACATGATGACAGTGTTCTTGACTAAACCATTTTCTCGTTTTCCAAGCTTTGAACAAGACAACTCGGAACTGTAATTATTGGACCTCTGACAAGTATTTCCTTCAACCCATATATATATATATATATATATATATATGACTTGGCGCTGAGGAACAATTCCAAATCCAGGCAAAAACCTTTCTTTCCCCCCTTTTTTTTTTTTGACTCTGCATCACCTTGCTTGCTAGAACTTACGGCTTGATCACAAAAATTCAAGATCATATGCTATCATCCATATATTGCTCCATGATGTTAACCGCTTGGATAGTTCATGTAAGCTTTTATCTTCAAACTTAAAGGACCGTGAGTCATCTTTGTCATTTGAGACCTTTGTATCTTGAGCTCGTAAGATAACTATTCAGGCCCTACCCCATTTTGCATTTTGTGATTCAGCAGGAACAGAACCTTTCATATGCAAAAACATAAAAGAGAATGCCATAATAATACTATCTCCGTTTTTAATGATAAGGCCCCTTTAATTTTTTTAGAGAATCTTACAAAAATCTTAAGAAAGTTAATCACATTATTTTAAAATATTAAAATTCATCGTTTTTATTCAATTTATATTGTTTGACTTATGAACTAATATCTAATATAATAAAATACAATATATAAAATGATTTGGTCATGTAATTAACTGATTTTTCTAGGATTCTTCATATATTTATATATGGGATCATCAATACAGACTCTACCCATAATGCACAACGCCACCCAAAAGAAAAATATCCAAGAGCATTAAGCACAAGTAAAATGTTGAAAGTCATGCTGTTTTCTGAGCAGAAGGGGCATTGTCATCAATAAAAGGAGCTGCAAGACTTGTCAATGATGTCTCACCTATACCATTTAGCATGTGACAGAGTGTAATTAACCAGAAATCGAAGCCTAAGTGCCTGTTTGGAGGAGAGAAATAAGTTACTTCTCATTATATTTAAGTAACTTTTGAAAATATAGGTGTTTGGGTAAAATAGTGAAGAGAAAGACTTCTACGTAAAAAAGTGACTTATTTTAAAAGTTAAAAAAATGATTTATTTCAGAAGTCTGATTCTCTCTTTACTTTTGTTACTTCCTATCCAAACACAAATAATTTCTTATAAATAACTTTTTTCTGAAGTCACTTCTCATAAATTACTTATCATCAAAGTCATTTCTATTCAAACAACCTTAAACCTTCTTTCTTTGAGCCTGAATCTGCTGGGGTGGTCACAACAGAGTCTCAGCCTACCATGGAGACACATATGGTGAAAGCTTCTACGTTAATGATCCTGAAAACCTCATGGTTCACCCATAAAGCTACGTATTTTGTGTATCAACTTGTTAAAATATCTGAACCAAGGAGCAATAGCAAGTGGCCTTTATAGTAATATCATCGTTGTAGGATTTAAGAGCTGTTACCAGAAACTTTTGAAGGAGATTCTTCATATATATTTTCCTTCTCATCAGTCATCTTCTTTGTCGGCGTTAATATCTAAGTATATGAAACTCGGCAGCTAATGGTGAAGAAATGGAGCCTGGGCTATTAATGCCATCGACAGAACATTTGAAGGAGCTGTCAAGGAAGACTCCGACAACTCACATGTGCATTTTTCTCGGAGACCCAAATATAGCAATCAGCGATGCTTAAAAGAAGCATAGGGTATACAATCACCTTCTTGATGGGCCTCGATTAAACAAAGTACCAAATACAATGGACCATAACGCCTTCCCATATCAATAAGACCAATTCAAGTTTTACCTTCATCTCTTCTGATAATAAACCCAGTCTGGAGGACGGCCTTCTTCATATGACAGATCAAGAAGGAAATTGGAGATGTCCGCGACAAACCCATCTTATAGGCCACAAGTATGATACTTTACCACCAGCTTCCACCCAGACTTCGATGGCGGTAGAAGATATCAGAATCGGAGAAGGAGGAACGCAGAGATCTTGGCGACTGATTAGGGTTGAAAGAGCAATCGAATCTTGGGGAAAGATAGCGAACATCGAGATAAACCGGAGGATAAACTGCAAAAAGGTGTCAGCGATGCACCCTTGTTTTGTTCCTGGCTTCAATCGGCGAGTTCAATGCTCCGCCGGAATCTGTCGCTATCTTTGACGCACTTTGACGGCGAGGGACAGCTTCATCACACCATACCCATTGTTTGTCAGGACTGTGTTCTGGCAGACGTCATAGATTACGGTTGTCTCGTAGCGAGCCCCGACTGAGAATCGCCCTCATCGCAGCGGAGGCAAGGAACAGCAAAGTCACCAAACACCAAACTACAGATCTTGACGGACCCTGTACTCCACTGCAGACTTCGACGGAGAGTCACATGAGAAAAGTTAAACGGCGGCGGCGGCGGGGAGAGGGTGATGACGCAGAAGCAAGCATCCTGATTGGGCTTCAAGATTCGAGCCGGGGGGAAAATCCAAGAATCATTGAATTGAACTTTAGTATTTTTGCCCAAGAAAAACAGCCAATCACCACCTCCTTTACGGGCCTGTTTTGCATGAAGAGAGGGAATGGATGGGAGGGGAGCGATGAAAAGGAAAGAACGCTTTGATTTGATTAGTGGGAAACGCTTTGATTTGATTAGTGGGAAACGGAGATGGAGAGTTTTTAATAGATCATTATTTAGTTTAAAAGTGGAGACATGATTACAATTTATTATTTTATTTTAATATATTATTTTATATTTTTTAAATTAAAATATACTTTTAGTCCTTTAAATTTAGTCGAAATCTTCTTTTAATCCTTTAAATTTAAAAAATGTGTTTTTAATCCTTTTGTGACATTTTAATTTTTATATTAGAATTTAATTTCAATTACAAAGAATTATTTATGATAAACGGATTTATTGGGTAATTGTTAAGAAAATGTTCTATAAATATATGAATTATAATTGTAAAAGAAACCAGTAAATGAAAATATAGAGATAATAGTAATTTATCAATATTATATTGTTATTAATATATATATTAATGAAAAAAATGTGCATGTGCGATGAAAGAGAGGGAGAGAGCAAAGAAAAAGACATTAATATATATATATATATATATTATTGCAAATAGAGGTACAATCTTATGCTTTGTTTATGTGTTTTATTCTAATGAAGAAAGATACAATATATAGGTTAATGAGAGAATAGGAAATCAAGAATTACAATCAAACAATAAAATGAGATAGTAAATAGAAAATTAAAATCAGAATATTTCCTAAACAACTTAGACCCTAAATCAGATCCTAGAATCATGGGATTAGAGTTAGAATCAAGGGATTCTTTCTAACATATTTATATGAATGAGAAAAAAGAAAGAAAGATATATATATATATATATATATGTTTAAAGAAAAACGAAATGGAAAAAGAAATTGTTTTATAAAAGTTTGAATTATACTTGTAAAAGAAATTAGTGGAAATGAAAATGTAGAATAATAATACTTTATTATTATTGTTGTTGTTATTAGTACATACATATATATAAGAGATTAATAAAAGATAATAATAATAGTGACAAAGAGGAAGAAGAAAAGATATATATATATATATATATATAATTAAAGAGGCGGAAGATTGACAAATGAAAAAGGAAAAAAAAAATAAACAAACATCAATCACTTGCTGATGTTGACTATATGGGTATGTTAATATCCATTTCATTCAATTTCATATCTCTTTGCCCATAGCTACAGTGAGAGTGAGAGAGAAATTGTGATTTCTTCGTCCGTCTGGCAATATTGTTTCTTCAGTCTAGAGTTCTTCATTTAAGATCAAATAGGTACTAAAATCAATCTCCTTTTATGAAATTCTTTATCAGAAAAATGATTTTGGCTTTTAAATGATAGTGATTTTGCTATGATTAGAGGAAATTTTTGGATTAGGGTTTTGGGAAAGTTTTGAGCTTTGACAACATAAAACTATAAGAATGTAGAAGAATTTTAATAGAAAGTTTTAATCGGTTTAGATTTTTGATTTAGTTGTATTATGATTTTATAATGATTTTTTAGTGAAAACATACCTAAAAAAAATTATCATTTTGTACTTGTGTGGCTTATTAAAATTGTATTCAACAATTTATTTCGGAGGAATTTCAATAAAGGACCGCAGTTGAAAATTAATATCAGCGCAGTTCATAAACAAGTGAATTGGTCATATGAACATAGATTTTTCTTGTTCATATGACCTATTCACTTGTTTATGGGCTGCGCTGATATTAATTTTCAATTACGGTCCTTTATTGAAATTCCCCGAAAAAAAATTTAGGTGTTTTTGAAATCTGTTTTTAAAAATAGAAACCCTGAATCTCCCCCTTTTGCCGTTGCCGGTTCCATTTTTCTTGTATTGTCCGGTTTCTTCTGTTCTCTCAAGTAGTAATGCAGTAGCTGACGTGCGAAGCGTTTCGACTCTCATATTGTTGGTGCCATTACCTGTTTGCTAAGATAGTTTCCTCTTGGTTTATTCATACTTCTAAGGTTCAAGCCCTCATCGATTTGTATTGGAATCTTCAAGATAAGGTGCAGGTCATACAACAACATTATGACAATATCGTATTGCACTTTTCTAGTGAGGTGGATTGGTTAGTCGTCTCAGTCAAGGTTCGTCGATTCTTCAAGATTTTATTTTGGCTGTTAATGAATGGATTACAGAGCTTCCTTTATCTCACGTTTCCTTTCCTTATTTACATGTATGGGTTCAAATTTTTGGCCTATCCCTCTTGACTACTACACTGACGAGGTTGCTCAAAGTATTGGTAGCTTATTTGGCATATTCCTGGAATTTGATTCTAGTTGTCATCCCTTCAAAGTGGCCTACATTTTAAGCTAGCTATTTCAGCGTCTCTCTTACCTCTCACCGTTGTTGAGTTCCAATTATTTTATGGTGTTGAAGTTCCCGTTTCAATCCTCTTTGGTGTACCTTGGGGACATTGTTTTCAATCGGTGCTGCTCATCACTGGTTGGTTGTCTCATGTGGGTCCCAAATCTAGAAGAATTTCTTTCACTTCATGTTTCTGTCGTCTAAATCGCAAGCTTGGGTTGCAGCTTTGGACCGCAGATAATGTGGGCTTTCTTGCCCATCTAAATCTTTCTGCCCATATTACCATCCTCGCACCCACGCTCATAATTGGCTGGTGTGGCCCATGATCTTGCCTATCCGAATAAAGGTTCTTTTTATCAACAAGAAACAGCAGCATTGTGACCCTTCCCCTGCTGGTTGCAAACGAATTAAAATGGTGGTTTCTCTGAGCTCCCATGCAAATAATGGCACTCATCTAGGTATCTTGAATGAGGAATGGACTCACAATAGTATCTGCAGTATTTGGGGTTCAGGTGGTGATTGCATTCTCTTATGGGTTCAAGCAGAGCTTTTGCCAACGGCCTCCGCGCTTGTGTATGATCCTAATAGGGGGCCTCTAAGTTTATCAGCAGTCACTTAGTAGTTCATTCTGTAGTGCTGCGTCTTTTTTTTTTTTTTTTTCATGGTTTCCTTTTACCTTCTACTTGTTTGTTTGATACTTGTTGATGGTAGCTCTTAGATTGTCACAAAACTTGATGGATCTTCTAGCTCTTCCTAGTTTTGTGCAGATCCAATTAACAGCAGCACTTACAAATAATAAAATTGATTCGAGTCGTGCCTGAGGACACTGTCCTTAAGAGCTATTTCGCGACTACCGGCAAATAAGACACGCACTCTCTAGGATTAAACGAACCCTTCTTGTATAATAGGGTAAGCAAAACTTCGGAAGATAATAGAACTCAATAGGTAAAATAAAATGCAAGAGGATGAAGACAAATGCTTGAGAACTCAAGAACTCTCTCCCAAATCTCAAGCTGAAGCGTCTTTTTATATAAGAAGCAACCTATGAATATTCATTTTAAAACCATCATGTTAAATGTGGTTAAATCCATTGTTGTAAGAATTTTTTTTTAAACAAACGTTGCAGCCATTGATATTCATTTAATAAATGAAATATTGAAATTGTGAACGTTGCAGTTATTACATAGTCTGCCCAAATCCCTTCATTTATTGTCATTAAAATGATTTGAATATCAAACGTACAAATTCCAAAAATGAAATAAAAAGGCAATCAAGAGCTTGAATATG
>JBAGKO010169728.1:0-18466 GCA_037177275.1 Acacia concinna | reverse complement strand
ATCATTTTAGCTTAATTGAAGGTTAAAATTGTCATTTACATGCAATTATATGCTTGATTATGAGTTGGTGAAATTTTGGTGTATGTTTGAAGAAGAAATAAGAAGAAAATGGGGATTAAGATGAAGGAGGACTGAATTGGAAAGAAGAAAACTAACCAGAGACATTTCTATAAAGAGTAAAGGGACTTAATTGCAAAGAAAGTAGTGTGAAAGCTAGAAACATGAAGAAAAGATGGCGTGGGGTCAAACTATAATTAAAGCCTTTAGAAGAGAGAGTCAAAGGCGAAACAGATGCAAGCCATTGATTGAGCTTACATCAAATGCAATCTACACCATTGATCAAAACACATCGTTTCATTAAACGATGGTGCAATTATGGCCTTTCATTGTTTTCCCTTCGGTCTAATCTCAACCACTCAATTCTACATACTTCAGAGATCATAGGAAGGCTTGACAAGTGCAACCAATCTCATCCGTCTAATATCAAAATGAGATTGAATACTAGCCGTTGGATCTCAATGGCTAGTTACTGCTCATCACCTTCTTCACCCAGTCGGATCCCGATGACTCGCGTCTATGACCCAGTTCTAGGTCCGTGATCCATGATACAAAAGTGCAATTACATGTTGATTTGAGCATTCTGGTTTATTCCTTCGACTAAGATCATATCGACAAAGAAAGAGAGAGAGCAAGAGATTGGAGGTGGTTTCGTGGCATGTGGTTGTTGGAGATGAGAGATCAAGTGCAAACTCCAGTGAGCTCTCCAATGACCTCTACTCCTTCTGTTTCCGCCATTTTCACGATGATCCATAGCTAATCCTCTGGTTTTCCATGTAATAGATCTTAGGTGTGAGCTTTGTGATGATTTAGAACTAGTAGATTCTATTTTTGTCTTCCATTTTATAATTCTCCATGGATTCCTTCCCAAGCCCTTTAATGCATATATTTCCATTGTTCTTGGTTGATAGCTTGAATTTTATGTAGTTTCTGTTTGGTTGCACGTAGGTCTAAGTGTTTGAATGCAGGGATGAACAATTCATGGCTTAATTGGTCAATTAAGTCTTCTTGCTTGCTTGAATGATGGTATAGCATGTGTCACTTGGTTTCAGGTCCATTCTCTTCTCTAAATCTACTAGAATATCTTATTGCAATGATAAACTAAGTGATATTACATGGGAAGCTAGTTATTGTTAAGATCATCGTGTGAGAAATTGGAAGTGGTTATAGATTTACATTCTTGGATTAATTTTACTGTTATTTGATTGTCAATAGCTACTTAGGAACATTTAGATGAATCATTGCAATCTAAATTGGTGTATATTTGCTAATTAATTAGTTTAGCCTAATTGAACTAAAAAGAAAGGGAAAATCAAATAAAAGAGTCATAGATAGCCCATAGTGGATTTGACCTAGGTTAGCTCATAATCTAGTATTTTAATTACATTTTAGGTTTAGTACAATACCTTAATCACTATTCATTCTAGATTAATTAACTAACAATATAAATGCCAAACATAATGAAATTTCCTATTAAAAAGAATTATACATAATTTAATGCAATACATGATCAATTTAATATGAACCAAGTAAATTTCCAATTCCTTTCACACAATTCAGTTAATAGAGTTCCTAAACCAAATTAGCCAATTTCAATACAACTTCCATGCAATTTCAGTCATAGTTATCATTACTCACTTGCTAATCGATTGATCCAGTTAAGATCTTCCTCTTAATCTAGTGACAAATTTGAAGCATGCAATTATAAGGCAAAATTAAGATTAATTAACCAATTAATCATAGATGCATTCATTCACGCTTTCAATTACTTTAACCAAAGCAAATCCATACCAGAATTACTCATTATTTGTACCTTAAACCATTACATATCAAATCATATCACGAAATAGCTTTACCAAGCTCTGTTTACAATATTCATTGGAAAAATCAAGTTCATTATAGAATAGAAGAAATCACTTGATCTAATCTATAGAAATCAAGCACAAGAGCTCAAACCATCATGAAATTATGTGAAGGAAGTGTGATCTTACCACAAAACATCACAGAAAGCTCTGAAATAGGTTGTCAGAGCTTGACCGAAAGCCTCATTGGATTATGGGGACTTGATCTTGCTGTTCAGTTGATCCCATCATCCTAAATTGCTCCCCGACTCTCTCTCCCCCTCTAACAATCTTCTCTAGACTTGAATGAATGAAAAGAACCCCTAAATCATCTGGAATCTCATGTTTTACCTTCGCAGGTTGCGTTCTTCATCAAATACATCAGATACCTGTCACCAGTTAGGTAAACCCGCTAGATATGAAGAAGAAGGCTGTTGAACTATTAGATGGTCCACAATCACTTGTGTAACATCCCAGAGCCCTCATTCGTAGATATTGTCCCTGTTTGCAACCATAGCCAATAGCAGGATTTTGTTTCCCTGAGTGCAGCTGTAGCCACCCAGAAAATGCGTCCACGAGGGAAAGGTATCCACACCCTTATAAGGCATGTTTTGTTCCCCTTCCCAATCAATGTGGGATTTCACACATCCACCTCCATAGGGGCCTAATATCCTGGCACACCAACTGGAGGCCTGGCTCTGACACCATTTTGTAACATCCAAGAGCCCTCCCTCGTAGATATTATCCCAGTTTGCAGCCATAGCCAAGAGCAGGATTTTGTTTTCCTAGGTGCAACCGTAGCCACCCAGAAAATGCGTCCACGAGGGGAAGGTATCCACACCCTTATAAGGCGTGTTTTGTTTCCCTTCTCAATCAATGTGGGACTTCACAACTTGACTTATGCAAATGGAAGGACTAGATGAAGACACACGTCCTTCTATCTTTTAATCTTTGGTGTGCTAAATCAATGGTGAAGATGGAGTCAAGCTATGAGCAATGAACAATAGAGATCAATCCACGTTGCTAAAGCATTAATTGAAACGATGAGTTTCACTTTAACGGCCCAAATCTCTTCTCAAGTCATCTTGATCAACGGCTTTGAATGCATCATTCTCATTTGACTTGCCTCTAAATTCATTTAGTTGCACTTTCACCCTAGGAAAAATTACATAGTAATACTCCACCTCATCTTTTCTTCTCCCTTTTAGCTTGTGCATTTCTTCTTTTGCATCTAGATCCTTCCTTTAATTATAGAAATGCCCTTGACCTCTTTTTGTCTTTATAAATCAATCATTTTTGCTTATTTTCTCCAAGTTCAATCTCCTTTCTAGTTAAACCTTGAAACAAAAGACCAAATTCCTATAAAGCCCTTTAACAATTAATATTTAATCTTGCCATTTTAATTATTTTTATCTATTTAACACATGAATTGACCAAAATATCCCCACACACTTATTTACTTCAATTAATCTCCAAAATGCTTTTCTAATTCCGTTTGTTCACATTTAAAACACCAATTAAACCTAATAAATCATGTAAAATAATGCTTCATCAAGGGTAAAGTTATAAATTTGACCCTTAATGATGGACTTAACTAATTATCCTTAGTATGTGATAATTAGTTTAAAAAAGACTTGTAATATGAATAGAGTAGTTTTGTAATAATATCTTATGTGAAATGTAAAGCACCAGTATGAAGCTAGGGAGACGACAATAATGAAGTATTTATTTAGTCATTAATATGAAACCTAATTAATGAACTTGATTAGATTATGGAAGTTAGTTAATAATATCTCCAGTTCTAAATATAAGATCCAATTGAGGTTTTCTTTTAAGAAGTTAAGGAAACAACAAAATCTATTTAATCATATTATATGATGTATATCGTCAGCTTATCTATTACTCCCCCTCTGATCCTTTTTATAAGTAACTTTCTCTCTCTTGAAGCTAGTCCTTAATATATGCAATTTTTCTTTTGTGTCTCAAAATTTAAACGAACTAACTTTTCATTTTCTACCCCTATTAAGTACATAAATTTATATTAACTATTCCCCACTCACTACTAATATGTTTCATTTAATCATTTATTACTCATTCACTCATACTCTTTTCATAAGTAGAGACATATTTGGAAAATACATAAATTTTATCATATCTATTGTTTTTTTAATAATCTTAACCACAAGTTCGTTTTGCGTAAACAAGAAGAAAGTTGTTTATAAAAAAGGATTGGAGAAAGTAGTTTATAAGTCATACAAATTAGTTTGAAAAAGAACTAATGATAAATATAAATACTCTAGAGTAATTTATTTAGTTTCCTTAACCTCTCTAAAAAATAAATCAGGGTTTATATTTAAGATAGGGGTAGTATGACATTTTTAAAAAACACCTTGTTCAATGGTTAATTCCCTCCTTCTCGGGAAAGTCAATAGAGCTAAATTGGAAAAAATGATAAATATATGAAAAAAAAAATCTTAGATGTAGAATCAATATCATTGAATCTAGTTAGTGCAGTTTCTACTTTATAATAAAGAATATGATCATTAAGGAAGCTTATAGATAAAGCCAAACCAAGGAATTGAGCAAGAAGACTTTATTAATGGCACCAACATTATTACACAATAGTAATTATTGATCAATAGCCTACTATTCTCGTTTTATTCTCACTTTTAACAGCTTTGGCCCCATGATATGACTTTCCGTGTTAAAGCAAATGTACGCACGCCCATGAATATAATTCCGTATCTTTATTTATAATTATTGATTATTGAGGACCAAACCATCAACAATTAAAAAAACCAAAAGCTACCGACTTTCTTGTAGATATATCACACATTCATTCATTCATCATTAAAATACATGAATAGTGATTAAAGAGAGATTGAGTGAGGGGGGAGGATCGAGTATCAAATTTTTTAACACACTTCATGCATGTTTAAGTCAAAAATATTGATAACACAAAATTCCTCTCACGTACTTAATTATTTTATATATTGTACATCACATTAGAGAAATAGCTTCTAGCTTCTACCGTTAATTGAAGCAAGAACTTTATTTTGTTCATCACAATTCTAGAAAGTAGACATGACTCAGAATATAAGTTACCTCCACTTTCATTAATGTTTGTTTCCTATTTTACCATGTGATAGATACTCACTTTCAAACTTTGTTCACTCATTATATCCCGGCTCTCTTTAAAATGATATTCCCAATACAATTAAATACATTTTTCAATAAGGGAAAAAATTAAAAATTGACATTTTATGACATATTAATTGACGTTTCTTTTTTCTTGTGATATGGTTTAAGTGCCATATATTATAGATAGGAGAGAGTGTACTCATTATGGCCCTATATAAACGAGCACATGTTTGAATCTCATAACACGGAGCTCAAGTGTTTCAGTATTCTACGTCCCTCTCTCTCCTCCCTCACTATTTTTAAAAACCGAAATAAGTAGTAACATAGTATAGTAAAAATTTAAATAAATTAAATTTAAAAATATAAAACCCTAATTGTAAGAAATGCATTGGATAACTTAAACTTGATATTCAAATAAGCATCATATACATGAACTGAACTGATTTTTGCTTCGCTCCCTTGTTGACGACGTGTCCCCTTAACGTGAAAAATCCATCAACGCTATTTGCACACTCAGATCTGAATAATGGGGGGATGGTAGATAGGTTCAACACGGAACTAAACAAGGCTGAACAAGGCGGAGGGAGAAGGATGGTAAGATCAAAAGAATGTGGGAAGAGAGAAGATGGGTGAAAATTAAGAGAGAGAATATGTGAATTCAGAAAACACAATTCGCAGAAAAAAAATATATTAAAATGTTATTAGCTTCCCAAAATAAAAGCCCGCCAACTAAGATGACATGTAGGATAAAATCGTATGACATGTTGTGATTTTATTGGGTCGTGTATAAATGACGTGGTTCACAGGGGTGCGCCCAAGAATTTCTCTAGAATTAGATATCAGAGGGTTGTCACATTTCGCTCCCTTGTTGACCACGTGTCCCCTTAATGCGTAAAGTCTCTTTCACTGGTCCATGAATAATTAGTAGTCGGGTTGAGCGGCAGATGAAAACGAGAGGAGATTTGAATGGAATGCTATATTATGTGAAAATCCCTAATGCTCTCATCCTATTCTATGTATAACACACTTTCAACATTTTTTAGACGGTTTAAGAAAAATTTTAAATCTCATTAATTCTTTCATAAAATTTAATAATTTTTCAACTCTACTCATATTTAATATATACAATACTAAATGATATTAAAGTCAGTACATTAATAAATAGAGGATAAAATTGTAAATTCACATCAAAACTTTAATGGTGTGCTTTATGTATAAGACAAAAAAAAACTATTTTCTCTCTTCCTTATTATATATAGGATAAGAGGAGTATCTTTCTAATTAGTAGGGTCCAACCCACTTGCTGTGCGCGCGCGCGCGCTCTCGTGAATTTCCCTACCCACATTCGTTATTAATTTCGTCAAAAAGGAGCTGCACATGAGCTAATTCCCTCCTGTTTTGTATACCATGTTAAATGTTTACTATAGTGATTATAGAAGAAATAAAAATCAAGGTCATCAATTAATCATATGTATTATTGATAATGGAAAAGCAATAATGCTCTTACAACAATCTAAGCCACTTTACGGGATTTACACTAATCATCATTTATTTGAAGGTGAAAAACTAATAGCCGTACAGATTACGAGAGAAACCCAATTACGTACCATCTTTTCTATAGAGAAACTCCTTTATATTTACTTGTTTGGCAACCTTAGCTTGCATCCTTATAAAATACTAGCTAGCTCCAGACTTTACTTAAGGTATGGTTCTAAGAACCATAAAAACATTATTAAATACCTTGATCCCTTAATTATGTTGCCAGGAGCTTGATCTCTAATTATGTGTGTAACAAAGAAATTTATTGCCTAACCTTCAGTTAATAATCAAATTTTTATAAATTCAAAAAATATAATAAACAATATTATTTTTATTTTTTGGCAGATGTTTATATTATTTTTATAAGCAATATAATATCTGTAGATATATTGATAAATTTTTTGGTTTGTCTTTGAATAATACATTCGTTCAGGTAAAAAAAAAAAAAAGAAGAAGTAATCATTAGTTGATAGATTTCCGTCAGGTAATTTTGCAGAAAAACTCCATGTGAAAAAAGCATGAACACAAGAGGAAATGTATTATATAATAAGAAAGGGTTGCTCGAGTAGGAAGTGCTGCCATTTTATTATTCATTGAAAGAAATTATATATATTTATATATAATTGTCAATGTAAAGTGGATCAGTGCACTTTGGTTTACTGAAGTTTCCTTAACACTTCATTATGAAGCCCAGTTTATGATATTAATGATGGATTATTATTTATTGGGTTTACTAAACCCAATGTTTATTAGGCTTCCAAAAAGCTGGCTTAGAGCTTCTTCGTGGCCAGCCACTAACAGAAAATTTTGGGCAATTTTAATAAATACAACCCAACACCCTTACTAAGATTGAATTTCCTATATTTTAGTATAAAAGAATGAAATAGGTTTATGTAGTCAAAATAATAATTATATATCTATCTTTAATTTCTCTAATCTCAAGTGAAATTACATATGATTGTGGCCACCAGCCAGTTCAATGGTTGTGCGAAGAGAAACCCAGCTAAATTGTGAAATAGTTGTATGTACGTAGGAAATGTGGTTGGTAAAAGGATTAAACATGTACTATTATTTTCAGTTATAAATATAAGATTTAGTTAATTTTAAAAAAATTAAAAAAGATAATTATATTATTTTAAAGCATTTAAATTTGTCATTTTTTTAAAACTAATTTATCTAACTTATAAATTGATATATAATATAATGATATATCACAAATGATATGATTTAAGTACTTTATTTATCTTCCTTAATTTTTATTAAAAAAATTAATTAAATCTTATATTCAAAATCGGAAGTAGTGCTATTTTAGAAAAATATCTTAGTTAATGCGGTTGGCAATCCAATAATCCTGACTAGACTTGACAGTTTAATAGACTCAAGATTTTATTTATATACTACATCCAGTTCTAATTATAAGATCCAATTGACTTTTTTAAAGAGATAAAAAAAATAAATAAGTTATTTAATTATATCATATCTAGTATATCATTGTATTATATATTAGTTTTTAAGTTTGACAAAATAATTTGAAGAAATTATGATAAATTTACGTGTTTTAAAGTAATTTAATTTGCTTCATAAAAAAATCAATTGGACCTTATATTTATGGTCAAAGGCAGTATTAATTATCTTGGACCTCATTCTTTAAGAGTTGTGAGCCATTTGGTAAATTTCTATTTAAAACACACCTGCACATCAGGTCACTATAATCCGCTTGCAATTATTTATAAAATATGTGTGAAAATACCAACGAATAGTTGGCTCAAGTGGTAAGTGAATTGAACCCACCTATGTGGATGGCACTCCTATCCCTCAAATTTGGATTGGTTGATTGCCAATGAGCACTGGATTACCAAGCGGTATTTCACCCAAAAAAAAAAAAAAGTGTGTGGAAATGTTGTAAGTAATAAAGACATCAAGCCTAACTGCAGTCTCATTAATTAGTTTGAAGCAAAACAAAAACGATAAATATAAATAACTTAAAATAATTTAATTAACGTTTATAATCTCTCCAAAAAAAAATTAAGTAGAAACTAGTTGTTTTTTCAAAGCATGGACTGATTCTTTATCTCAATCCATAAGTAATTACTTGTAAGTAGTTAGTTAGTCCTATTGACACGTGTATCCAGCTGTTGACCACTCTCTGTTTAAAAATAACAAAATTCGTAATTCGTAGCCTCAGTGATGGTTAAGATTGAGTGCTTTACTTTGTGATTGTCTTCACTACAATTAACTTCTTTTTTTCCCCTAGAAAAATGACAAATTCATATTTTTTTCTTTTTCTTTTTTTTGGCCAAGGTATCTGTTTCTTCTCCCTTACATGAAATTTAGTAAGGTTAAATGAGACAGTAACTCGATCTCTTAGTTATGTCCGTTTTACAAATATGTTTATCGCCTAATTATCATTTTTTTTATAAATTCAAAATAATAATGATAACAATAACTATAATAAATACTCTTTATGTTTATATTATTTTTATAAACAATATGTACATATATCAATAATTTCTTTGGTTACAAAGGAACATCACATACATGAGCTAATACCTCTAACGATGCAGATCGGAGTTATGTTAGGGGTAGAAGAAGGCACACTTGGGAGTCGTACTAACTGAAACTAACAGTATATATAGAAGGATTTGAGAATCTAATTACGGATCACATTAGGGCCAGGCTTGCTGTATATGGGCATCATGTTTATTTATTTATTGGTTTTTTTGGTGATAATATGGGCATCATGTTTGTGCAGTAGGTGAAAACGAAACAGAGGGAGGTCTTGCCACGTGTAAGGGGTGCGGAGCCCACAGAACTGGAGGTTTATTTGACGGTACCCATGGAAAGTACCAAGTAGGGACTTCAACGTTCAAAGTCTTAGCAACAAAAGGCAGACAAGACGCACAAGCACAAGCACAAGCACACGCATATATATATATATATATATATGAGACCTAGGTGATTGCTTTGATAGGGTCGTCTATCAGTAACGATGATCTACTCTCCTCTGGGGAAGTTTGCCCAAACAGACATAGCTAAGGGAATGAGAGAGAGGAGACAAGCGAGGAGAGGGATCCATTTAAAGTAGAGAGGCAAGAAAAATCCAATGAGGGCAAAGAAAGAGAGAAGCAACAAGGCAGAAGCTGATAACAGCATACAATTGGAAGTTATGGGGTGATTGTGACGGAGGAAAACGCCGTTGAGGACTAGAGCGACGGAAACTGCGATTGATATGACGATTATGTGCCCCTCCGTGGTTGGCACGAGTGCGCTAGAAGAGAGGATCAGGGTCACTGCCATGGGGATGCCCACACGCAGTAAATGCTTGCCAAATTTCACAACATCCCCTATCCCCATCATGGTGAAGGGGCTCATCATGATGGTCGTCATCATGGCTGTCGCTGCTTGATCCAGTGGCTGGGGGTCATCGTCGTCGTGGATGGTGATGATCGTCATGGCTTCTGTTTGATCGGGCGGCTGTGGATTATTAAGCGTCACCATTTCCGGCTGTGGATTTTCTTCTATCTCCATGACGGAATCAGAGAGAACTAGGTAGTATGGTGACGTACAGAAGTAGGAATAAGCGAGGGGGAAATGGGTATAACTTGGGAACAAGCGGGTACGGGTTGAATCTTCAATTTTATACTAGTCCCAGGACGTCTTTTCATCAACAGCGCCACGAAAGACCCACGAAACTTCCCTGACCAATGAGCTCACCAGTCACCCCCAACAAATTGGGCCAACCCATTCACACCAATGCATTGAGCTAGATTTGGGAATCAGGACCGGACAGTTGGCCTTTCAAAGGTTATAAACTTAAAAGGATGGTATGTTAAAATCTAATTTAAGAAAAACATATATTTTTCATAATTTGACGAGAGTATATAAGGGTCAGACCTGGCCTTACAGGGAGAGATAGAAGCCTCTTGAACATTTTTTTTAATATTTTTTTAAAAAATAAAATTTAATAAATTACAACAATTAAAATTATAATTTAACACATTATTTGTGTTAATATAAAGTCTAAATGGTACATAGTATACAATATACAAATACACAAACGACATGGTCTAAGATACACTATTATATTATTAAATGCCAACCAACTTAAAATAGAAATAACACAAACAAAACATAAAGAGCTAAATACTAAGTAATATGAGCTAAACGGCATGGTTTGTGTGTGTGTTATTGCCTTATTAAATTAGGGATTTTAACAAAAGGGAATTAATTAAATTATATATGGTAATTAAAAAAACAAAGGGCTTAAAAGACCAACTCGTGGTTTTATAGGGTTGACCCTTTTAAACCTAATGCCCTATATGACTAACCTTATAGATCTGATTTTATTTTCAACCTCTAAAATAAAAACTCGGCCTTCAACTTAAATAGACTCAAAAGAACCAGCCTAATGAGCTCGTTTTCCAACTTTAACTGTGGTTAATGCCCGGCTTTGTCTATCACGCGCTCATCGCTCACCAATACTACTTTGAATTTTTAATTTTGGCAAAACCATGGGCATTTTCTCTTGGTTTGGACTTGGAAAAGTGATTGCCCCTTTCTTTTGGGAAAAAAGAATTTATTATTTTTACCCAAAGGGATAGTAGAAAGTACAGACCATGAAACAAATACTGTTTATATTCTCAATCGTTATCCCTCACAGTTCTATATAATATACTCCCGGTCCCCACATGCATGCACTTATAAACCCGAATCTTCCTCTAAATCTGGGGAAAAAAAAACTCCTTCTAGAAATCTACTTCTATTTTTATTATAAGTTATTGTATTTTTGCTTTTCTCTATGTTTTACTTACGTACCTCTGCGTCATCAAACAGTCCATGATACATATCAAAGTGGGGTACCATTTTTTTGTCAACAAATTAAAGTGGGGTACCTGACGAACCACGGTATTCTTTCCTGAGGCTAAACAGTAATTTTGTTTTGAAAATTTTCTCTGAGATTTTGCTTCAAAAATTTTAAAAAGAGAGCAAATTTACTTTAATCATTGCCTCTGTAAATTCTTTTTACCATTAGTTACTCAAAATTCCCTCCCTCCAATTAATATCCACTAATACACATATTTTAAGTGGCTCATGAATCATCAGGATTATATTATAAAAAATAAAAATCAAGACTCAATTCAAAGAGTTATTGTCTAGTTAGGGTGAATCCGACTCCTCTCTTTGGCTCTTCCCGTCTTTTGCCCCTCCATTGCCCAAAACTTCACCATTCTGGGTAGTTTTGTGTGTGAAAATTGAGGGTTGTCCAATTTTTTTTAAAAAATAACATTAAATGGCCTAAATAATTTTTAGTAGCACTCAGTATCTTATAATAATTTTTTACACACTATGTGACATAAAATATTTTTTTAGTAGCACCCAATATTTGATAAGCTGAACCCTAAAGTATGTTTTTTCACCAACTCCTAATATGTATAAATGAAAAGGTTAATTTAAGATACCTAGTGTTACTAAAAATACTTCAAAGTGTACCTTCCTAATTAATGGGAGCTACTGAAAAATTATTTTATGTCACATACTGCACAAAAAATCATTTTAAGATACTGAAGGCTATTAAAAAAAATACTTTTAACCACTAATTGTTATTTTTCAAATTAAAAATAATTATTGGCCCACCCTCATATTTTACACCAAAAACTATCCAAAACGGTGCAATTTTAAACAATGGAGGGGAAAATGACCGGGAGAGCCAAGGAAGGAGTCCGGATTCTAGTCTGGGTCCTTATCCAAAAATGAAAGAAAAAGAGCCCCTGTAATTCACTTTAGCCGTTAGCCACATTTTTTTTTCCATAATTAGTGAAACCTATCTTCCATGCATTGTGTGGTATTAAAGAAAAGAAGTCATGTTAATTCATAATAAGGACTCTCGTCACTTGTTATTTTCTTTCACTACTCAAACTTGTCATTTAATTAATTACTTTAATTTCTTTCTTCCTTTTTTTTTTTTGCCTTCATTTCATTTGTACAGATTCATTATTCCAAAATTTATTTTTATTAGCTAGCAAAGCTATAACTTACAATTGTGGTACTTTTTTTTTTTTTGTCAACAAAGTAGGGGTACCTGACTTTATTCTTTTCTTTATATTACGTTTTATTCTTTTCTTTATATTATGTACCCAGACGACGGCGGGGAGATCTTCTGGGTTCTGGGATGGAGATTGACCGCCACAGATATTTATTTAAACTTTTTTTATTATATTTTTATAGTCTTTCCAGCAGCGCGAAAAGGCTCGTAATAAAGAATTTGAACCTACGGTGTCTATTGCTAGCTAACAACAACAGTCGGTTAAAACAGCACCAACTACAAAGATTACACAGCATGCTCAAAATAATTTTTTTTTGTTAACAAGTCACTTTGAATATAAGTTCAAGAACAATAAATTTGTTTTTCTCAAAAAAAAGAACAATAAATTTGGAATGATAAGAAGATAGGATAGTATTGCCCATCACGGGAATCGATGTTAAATTTGGAATGATAAGAAGATAGGATAGTATTGCCCATCACGGGTCTGTAATTTGGGGAGTACTATGATATCACTACACCAGAGGGGCAGCTTCTGATGTTGTTAGCAGTTTTCAGTATAGTGTGATTTTCAAGGATTTTGTTATAAATGGAGGGGAAAAAATGAAAGAAGATGGATAGATTGAATAAGAGATGTGTTAAGAGTGGAATAGAGATTGATGACTTGAGATCTTGTATGAGGCTGTAGCCTATAGATGTGTAATGGATTCTGGAGCAACTAATTGTACGATGAGGCCATGAGCTTTTATTGTTTTTTTGGGAGAATTTCAATTGAGGATTGAAGTAAATTAATTTCAGTCAAATCTTAAAAACATTATGAAATTTCAATCAAAGTCCAATGAGCAAAATAAAAATAAGTTTTTTAGGTAAAAACACAATAATATCCCTTTTCTCATGATTAAGTGAAATTTTTTTATGAATAATACATTAATTTCCGGTTATCAAAATTATACACTTATTCATAGGATGATTTCACTTGTTTTTGATGAGTTGCACACTTGTTTATAGAAAGATTTCACATGTTCATAAAATAAAGGGCATTATTATCTTTCTATCTGAAAAACTTATTTTCATTTTGGTCATTGGACTTTGATTGAAATTTCATAATGTTTTGAAGTTTGGCTAAAATTAATTTGCTTCCTTCCTTGATCCTGATTTGAAATTCTCCCTAAAAAATACGGAAAGAACCAGGAAGGGTGCTGGGGACGAGAATTACTGAATTAGAGAGAGGGGGGGGGGGGAGAGAAAGGTTGTTTTTGTCTTTGTATTTTTGTTAAGGGCACACGTTAAGAGGAAAGACAAAGGAAGGTACCAACCATGATCTTCTTTTCTACCTTTTTAAGTAACTATTGCTAACAAAGCTCTATATAATAATTTACAACTGCTACAGTGGAATGTTGTTGGCAAAACCATGAACGTTAGTTTACTATATATAGTTTTGCTTTTAATTTCCTTCGTTTGAAGTGTTTTCTCCTTTCTTTTGGGGAAAAAAAAAATTAAAGATAATCCCATATTCCCGGCCGGTCCCATGCTCGCGTACACACACATATATAAACCCAACAAGAAGTTGGAATATACAAATGTATATGTTGGAATGCATGCTGATAAATAGTCGATCCAAAAGCACTTAGCCTTTGCCTCCTCCTTCACAATGCATGCCTAGCTAGTTCCTACTTTACTTAATTATTTAAATCTGAAACTGTTCATATTCCCCGACTTTAATTTACTTTACTTTCTTATATCTGAACAATATTCATCTCCCATCATTAATTTACATATCCTTTCTCCAAATCCATTTCTATTGCTATATTCTAATTAGTGTGATAATTATAATTAAATTACTTTTCAGGCTTGAAACAAATAATTATAATTCTTATATTTTTGGATTTGCGGTTGACTTTTTGAACATTGCTTGTGTAAATAATACTGCTTAATAGAATACATGCTTATATAATTTGATTATATTAAGGAAGTTAGTTGAGTTAATTAATGTGGTGTACATTAGCAAACTATTGACAAATACCTCTAGTCTTAATTATAAAATACAGTTGATTTTTTTAGAAAAATTAAGGAAGTAAAATAAGTTAATTAATTATATCATATATTGTATTTTATTATATTATATATTAGTTCGTAACTTAAACAAAATAGTTTGAAGAAAAATTATAAATTTTAATGCTTTAGATAAATGTAATTAGCTTTTTTAAAATTATCCAAAAAAAATTAACTGGATCTTATAATTAGAACCAGAAGGAGTATAAACTATGTTTTATTCTTATAATCAAGACTAACTCCCACATATTGTTGTATAATTAGTACGGAGGAGTACTTGGGTCTACCATTTACCTCGAACTCTCCTTTTTCTGTGGTTTCAACCCCCGTTGGCTCCTGATGCAGACGAAGGGAAATAGAGAGTTGGTATGCCACTCTATAATATTTGAGAACACATTTTGTCCTCATCACTTTGATAAATGTGAATGCGTTCACCCCCATATATACGGTTAATTGATTTTGCACGATGTAAATGTAATTTAATTCATTTTTATATTTTAATATATGTGAAATGGAGAGGTTGCTGGCCCCCGTGTTGTTACTTTATGCCAAAAAGTCCATGAGACATATCCAAGTGGGAAGCTAACGTTGTATGTACAAGTTCATGATTCCCTTTTGTTTACGTGGACATTCCATTGAGTCCTATATATATAAACATTTAATTATAAGATCTAATTAATTATTTTTAGAGATATTAAGAAAAGTAAATAAATTATTTAATTATTATCATCTATAGTGTATCATTATATACTATATATCAATTTATAAGTTAAAAAAATTCTTTAGAGAAAAATAATAAATTTAAATGCTTTAAACTAATTTAATTAGTTTTTTTAGAATTCTCTAAAGAAGTTAACTGGGTTTTATATTTTGTATCGAAAGTAATATACACGTATTATGTAAGTGTTTACGGCTAAAGAAAAAGTAAAAAGTAAAAAAGAAATACTAATTAATAATTTAACAACTAAGTGAAATATTAGTATTTGAATGGGGAAGTGTATGTGTTCTTATTATTCAACCAAGGTAATATACACAAGGCTAGACGCGTTTCTTATCTCAATCGTCTGATTAGTCACAATCCTATAATTAAGCACAGTCCCATCTTAATAGTAATCATATATATAATCACTCCCATATATGTATATATACATATATGCCGCTACGATGAAATACACAAGAAATTTATCTGACCTATGGCAATGCATAAGAGATGTTCGTAATTAGCCTTTAAAAAATAGAGGTTGCCTTTGGGGAAAAGTAATTATTGCTCTACAGTTAATATGAGTTGCTCACGACTCATCAGGATTATAAAAATAAATAATTAAGATTCCATTGAAATAGATACATACCCTTTATTTGGTTTCTAAACTGCCCTTCCTTGTGTCATTCGTAATAAGGAGTTATTGGCTAGGTAGGGTCCTCATTAAAAAAAAGAAGAAAAAGTACAAGAAGAAAGGAAGAAAAACCGCTGAAATTCACTTTAATTAGCCCCCTTATTTTAAAAATTAGTGAAGCCTGCCTACCAATGTGTGGCGTCAAAGAATAGAAGTTAGTCATGCTAATTAGTAATAAGGAATCTCATCACTTGTTATTTTCTTTCACTCTAACTTGTCATTTATTTAATTAATTTGATTCACACGTCCAGATTCATATTGGCTTGTTTGAAGAAGAGTCAGACAGAGAGATAATTAACAAAAAAAAATCAAATGTTTGATGTCTCATCTATTTCGTCTTCTACTGCCATTGTCCCTTTCAAATACTTTGCTGTAAACAACTATCAATTATTGTTGCATGTTCCCACAGAAGCACAGTCAAAAGACCTCTACGTAATCTATAAGGCCATAAGAACATTACGTAATCTACGGAAACATTATTCTCGTTACAGATCGGAAACACGGGATCACACACACACACACACACACAACCCTCTTTTCATTTGGTGGATTGGATTATGTAATAAACCTCGAATAAATACTACTTCTTCCGGTCCAAAATAACCCTTACCGTTCTAATTATAAAAATTAGTTGACTTTTTTTTTAAAAAATCCTAAAAAAGATAATTACATTACTTTAATACATTAAAATTTATCGTTTTTCTTCAAACTACGTTGTTTGACTTATGAACTAATATATAATATGATTAAGTAATGTAATTAGTTTTTCTTAAGATTCTCCAAAAAAAG
This sequence comes from Acacia concinna, assembly GCA_037177275.1. Classification (NCBI taxonomy): domain Eukaryota; kingdom Viridiplantae; phylum Streptophyta; class Magnoliopsida; order Fabales; family Fabaceae; genus Acacia; species Acacia concinna. Next base: position 1,613 of record JBAGKO010169728.1, on the reverse strand, counting down.
TTAACTGGCTGTTATAATTAGAATCATAGGGAGTATAAGAGATAGTTGACTTCTTTTAGAGTGATATAGTAAGCTAAATAAGTTATTCAATTATATAATATATTGTGTATTATTATATTATATAGTATTAATTTATAAGTCAAGCATATAATAGTTTGAAGGAAAAACAATAAATACAAATACTTCAAAATAATTTAATTAGCTTTTTTAATTTATTTTAAAAAAATCAACTCAGTATTATAATTAGACTTGAAGTATAGTAGTACATACATTGTCCCACATTGCGTCAATCAGATTGAATCATCGTCAACACAAGAATCTAGGGTTGATTGCAGAAAAACTCTGTCCGGCCCAATTGCTAGGTTTTAATTTGTTTGGAGACAGTCGAATAGTCATCTCATGAATTCCATCTTATAGAAATTGGAAAGATACAGGGGAAAAGGAATGGACATCATAAAAAAGGATTGTGATGATCTTCAAAGAAAGAGCACGTTACCCATATTCAATGAAATCTTAGCATTATGAACTTCTGTACAATGCTTGTGAATAAAAAAGTAACACCCATCTCATTTGCATTGGCTTGTTCCATTGATTAAAGTTGGAATATATATATGTGTGCGCGCGCGCTGCAAATAAATAGTTTCCTTCAATCTGAGGAAAATAAGTCAAGTGCCTCCTTAACCGCAGTCCAGAAAGTGTTTAACCAAGTAAAGAGCACCGTCTTTGCAGGAATCTGATCTGTGGGTGAAGGAAGATTGAAGAAATACCTCACGAGAACCAAAATATTGGTTAGCCTGCAAAGAAATTTAAGAATGTGGAACTAAATTTTTTCTTTTAAAAAAAGAAAACATCTTAAATGTCAAACCTCTACACTTTCTGTTGGCAAATTAACAATGGTAAAATATGTTTGGACACAAGAATTCTGACCGCAGAAACAAGTCTCAATTCAAAATTGACAAAATATAGTAAGAAATGAAAATGGAATGAAGTAACAGTCAAAAGAGTATGTTAGTTATATTATACTCAAGGACGGCCCTGTGCAAAAGGCTCACATCAGAATGGATAATTGTACGCAGCAATACCTTTACAAGCAGATTGGTTATTTCTAGAATTTTAACCTATGACATCCAAGTCACATTGGAAACAACCTTTTGCGCCTAGATTTATCCTCTATTCAATATATATTACAGCAAATAAACTAAATACAGTCTCTTTTTGAGGTGAACATATATGTAGAATTCTGATTTAATATAAATCATATCACAGCTAAAATATTGTGTAACAGTAATATATAGTAGGAGAAATATGGGCATCACATTCCTAAAAAAAAAAATCATGGAAGCAAAGGTACAAATAATGAGGAAACAAAAACCTAATGAAACGACACAGCCAAAGCAAGAATAGCCAGAAAAGGGATCAGCCTCCCTCCTAAATATAAGGGTGTGTTTGGATTAAAGATTGCAATTGGTACTTTTAGAAAAGTAAGATTGAGTTAAAGTAAGATTGGATAAAAGTAAAATTGGGTAATTTGATTTGTGTTTGGAATAAAGATTGTAGAAGTTACTTATACAAAAGTAAAACTTGTTTGGTTGAAATTTTTTAAAAGTTACTTT
>JBAGKO010169719.1:0-18468 GCA_037177275.1 Acacia concinna | reverse complement strand
ATAGTTTTCCTACATTGACCATAAAGTACATTTGGAAAATAAAGTTCCATCGGAAACAAAAGGAAAACAAAATTTTTTAAATTTTTATGAATTTCCGCACTTAGTAAAATTCTAAAGGACATTATGTGACCTAAAGGAGGTTTTAAGTTAAGGTGTTACATAGAGCCCATATGCTCTTTTCAAAAGCACTTCCAATAAAAAGACAATGATACAATTATTGCCACCTTACCTTAATCTGGCACTACGTGGCTTAAGGCTCTTACTTTATTGTGAATCATAAATATTTTCCTCCTTCATAAAATAACAATCTTTTGCTCTATTCCAATGCACAAGAGCTTGTTCCTTTTCTTGAGTTCCTTCAATTTGCAGATAACCAGATTCGTGATCTCTCCAATATGCCTAAACCAAGAAGCTTGTTCCTAAAGCACACATGTTTCATTTCATTTATTGCCAGATTCAATTACTAAATCCAAATGCAAGATCATCTATATATCACTATAGAAAACAGGGAGGAATTTGATTCCATCACAAATTGTATCACTACAATTAGCAATGGAAAAACATTATGTCCCTAAGTTACATTGCTAATTTGTCACTAATTCCATCACAAACGGATTAGAAATGGTAATGATTGTTAGAAAAATTCCATCACTAATTTTAATCCCAAATCTGTCACTAATTTTTGTGCATAAAAATTGCGTCAACGGAAATTTTCTGTCCTAAATTTCTATCACTAATTTCCATCAAAATATATTTTGAGAGCGACAAAGTTGTTTTATTCACTAATTTCCTTCTCTAATTAGGAAAGGAATCTAAAATTCCATCACTAATCAATTTAAATTAGTGACGGTGTTTCCCATTCTTTCACTAATATGACTCTAAATTGATTAGTGACAAAAAATTCTATAGCTAATTTGCCTTTTTTTTTAGTGATATGATGTAACCTATTTGACATTCTTTTGCCTTTTTTTTTTCATTTTAACAAATTTGTTCTTGGAAATAATATGAGTGAGTGTGTCATAAGGAACAAGTCTTGCTTTACTTGGGATTGTGTAAATCCATGCAATAAATGATTTTAGAATATTAATTGGGACAAAAGGAGGAGTGAGCTCACGTGCATAATATAATAATGGGCCATGTGAAAATCCAACAATTTGCCCCTGCACGTTAACTAAATGTGGACTGGACACCTTTTATTAAGGTTTGTTTTCTTGTGAAAATTAAAATATATTTTGGAATAGAAGAGACCAGAATATGCTATGAATTTAGCCTTAATTGTGGGTACTCAATGTTGGGTGTTAAAAAGATTTTGAGTCATTTTTAATGCCTTTATTATTGAGGCTTTCAAACGGATTATTCAATCCATTTTAATTTCTTTTTAATATTGCATATTTATAGCCCTAATAAGTTTTTATTTTATAGTGTATAAAACTGATTTCCGTAAAAGGTTTTAAGGCTACCAATGTGCAGTTGTTTATGGTAATCAATACCCTCCTCAATGTTTCATTCTCTTGTCGTTAGAGATCAAATTACTACCAAGAAAATGCAACATGAAGTGGCAAATTCCAAAATCAAACTCAAGGGGCTTTAGTTGGTCAAATCTAGACTTAACAGCTTGGATTCTTACGTTAGATAACTTAGCAAGTTAAAGGCAGCAAATATGAAGAAAAAGAGATGAAAAACACAAAAGAGTTCATGCTGAATAGAATGAAATCAAAGCAAACAGAAAAGAAGCAAAAACACAAAAGAGTTCAGGCCAATTCAAAATTTAAGGAAGAAATAGGCAATCAAGCAAGTAATTCATGGTGTTCTAGTTCCAGTCATCATCGCTCAACATGAAATAAGTAGAATCAACAGGAAGTATCACGAAATTAAAGGGCTAGCAGAGAAACAACTCAGACTAGCATGACATCCAAGGATAAGCAGTCAAGCCATTGAATTCATTAGCAGGAACAGAAATCCATCACATATGGTCTTACCAGAACCAAAACAAAGGGATAATGGAATTTAAGCACAAATCTCATGATTACATATGTCAATTCAGCTCTAAAACTATAACATATGCTCAGACTATCACCAAACACGATGAATAAAAGGGTCTAGCCACTCATTGCAGTTGGATAAGCAAGAAGAACCAAATTTAGAATAGCCATGAAATAGAGACAATCAATGATCTTTGACAGAGGATTCTGGCCTCAACAATGCATGAAAATCTACCAAACTAGCTTAGGAAGTTTCGTCCCTCTCTTATCTTTCTCATGCCACCAAATTGAGACCAAAAAAATCTGCATCGAGTGAGATATTGCTCCCTGTATTTCACTCCTCCAAACCCCTATTAAGACCCCGTTTCACATGTTCTCTAACAGTCAAGAAGTGCTTTGGCAAGAATGACAGGTTCTTTTTAACCCTGCTTCCATAATTCTTTACACCATTTGTTGTCATCTTTTGCATCATTTCAGATAGGTCCTTCTTCCATTTAGAGCCTGAAACACAATGAAATTGCAATTGAGTCCTTTTTACTTAATTATCCCATTCAGCCATTTTTATTATTTTTATCCATTATGCACATGAAATTACCAAAATACCCTTCAAGCACATATAATCACTACTAATGCTACATATGAACATTAACTATGGAAAATACCATATTTTCTCCTATAAAAGACCATAATTAATCATTTAAATATGTGGCTTATCAATGTTCAAATATCTAAGTCTATAGAAGGTGCATTAGTCAGAGGATTTAAAAATAAAAGTGTTCTTAAGTTATCAAGCATTTCTCTTCCTCCTCTTGTATGTTCCTTTAACCATTGAGTTATATTATCTTCCTTAGTTCTACTCACCCTATTTTGCTGGAAAGGTTTATTTACTCTTTGGGAATGCCACTTCTTATCTGTCGATGATTGTGGAATAGCTCTTAAGAACAATGTCCTTAGGCACGACTCAAATCAACTATGTTATGTGCAAGTGCTATTGCCAATAGGATATGCATATTACCAGAGAAGACTTGGAAGATCTACTGAATCTCTTAAGAGCTAATACATATTTTGTCAAAGTGATTGCTAGCTTAGAACATTTTAATTTCTTATAGATGCTTGGTATATAATGTAATATACCAAATTTCCATCACCAAATATTCCTTGTATATAGAGTGAATTAAATGGAATAAACTGGTGCATTTTGGTATAAGAAAGATGACCAAAGTATTTCATAATCAATTTCTGGAATTCTAGAGGTGGCAGTTTTGTTGTACATTACTTTTACCTAAGCTAATGATGTCTACAAATTATGAAACTTTCTAGTCTAAAATTAGACATGTCAAGCTTTAGGTTGATATGTCATTTGTATGATTTGGATGTCTATGCTAAGAGATATGAATTTTTGAAGTTTGGCCAGTGAAATTCACCAGTTTCTGGAGCAGTGTTTAATCATAAATTTCTTGGGAATGTTATGAATCCAATTGATCAAAGAAATTATTTTTCCCTAAACTAGATTCAATAAGAGACATTTTGGCTTTAAAATCACCTCAATTGGACATCTATACCATTAGTTATGAATTTTCAAAGATTAAGGAAAATATCTAGTTAGAATCCAACCGGATGACATTTTAGTAATACTTAGACTAACTGAGGGACAATTAGTCAATAAATATCCCACTCTTTCATTGGGGTTTGGCCAACCCTTTAGGAGAGAGATTGTGTGAGATAAAACACTCAAGTTATCTCTCCAACTAGCCATTTGGACGTCCAAGAATAGGTAGAGAGAGAAGGGGAAAGCTCAAGAACATTAGGTAACTTCTCTCTAGATCTTCACTAAGTTCTTCACGTTTTTTAGCTCAAATGGTCTTTATGAACATTGTTCCTCTCATCCTAAGCTTCAATCTTACAATTTTTGTTTATGAAAATGAGGTATCTTGAGTCATTTTATAAGACCCATAGTGGTTGAAGCAAGAAGCAAATCTTAAAGGAAGCAAGGGATGAGTTAGGACTTTGTTTTGAGCTAAGTATTGCTGTGAGTTATGGATTTCTTTGGTTTTTCATTTCTATCCTAGTTTCAGATCATATGAGAAAATAGGGTTTGGTGTTGTTTTGTTCTTGTAAAGGGTTAAATATAGTGGTAACAGGTGAGTATGGAGAAGCTAGACACTAAAACATGGAATTTGATGGTTTGTTCTTGGAAACAATGTAGTTACAAGGTGTTTTTTGCTAGGCAAAACTGTTCCAAATCTTACCAAATTTTATATACTCAAAGTAGACATTCAGAGCTTTAATGTGATGGGTAGAATGTGATTTTGGACTGGTGAATTAAAAGTTATGATTTTTGAAAATTTGGCCCTAGTTTTGGAACCAAATCTGGAATAGTTAAAGTTTTTTGGATTTTTGAGAAATGTGTGACAAATGTTTTTCAGAAAAAAGATATTTTTATTTGAAATTAAACTTAAATAGGCTTACTATGGGCTTGGAATCCGTCAAAGTGGAGTTTCCTTGAATTAATTATGATTTTTGCAATTTAGACATTAAATTTGGAAGTTGTTCTATGGTATACTGAAGGTGAGCTGTTTCTTTCTAGTCAAATGACCTCCAGTACCCACGAAAATTTCCAAAAATAAAGTAGATTCAACAACTTTAATTCAATGGGTAAATTGTAATAATTGGACAAGTACATTAGGAGATTGATACAAATTTTTAAAGTTTGGTAATGATTCTGGAAGCTATCCTGTGATAGTAGTAGGTTATGATGGATTCTGGAATTGGGTGCATGAGGAATGCAAGAGTAAATATTTTTCCTCTAAATGATCACATAGGGCTTTGTACCACCAAATTTGGAGGTTTGTAAAATTAGTTATGATTTTTCGAAGTTAAATGAAAAATCCAGTCAGCACGTAACCCATGCAAATTTAATGGACCTTAGGCGTAATGTTCAGATTAGCTACTTAATTGGGCCTAGAACACTAAACCAAATGATAACCAACTTGACTAAATGGTAGGCACTTGGAAAATAAGTACTTAATAAATGGTAGCTCATTGCTACACATTTGGATTCATAAGATACGATATTTGCTCGGGTAGAATTGAAGAGCTAGTAGAAAAGCCAAACAAGGAAAAGTCTTCAGGTAGTAACTCTATCTTACATAATGATTGTGATATGCTATATGTATTGTATGTCATGCATGAGACTGAGATTCAGGGACACTCTGGAGATAGAGTGCTCTCTGGGTCTACTGTTGCTTTGCATGTTTAATAAGTTTGCATTTATTATGAATGACTATCTGTTGCTACTGAGATTCATTTGAATCTCACCCTTTTCCTTTAAAATTTAATTTACCCAGCTAGAGGAAGTGGATCCTATGGCAAAGACGTAGAGACCAGATACTGAAAGTCCGGGTCCCGACCAGTGAACACTTTTTGTTTAGTTTACTAATTTTATTCTTCAAATTTTGAGATGATATACATATTTGTAAATATTCAGGGCTATCTTGTCTAGTACACTAAATGTAGCCAAGTTTGTCCTAATATATCAGTATTGTCTCACGCTATTTTCTTGCTTGTTATTGAACTGTGCTCAATTACTTTGATGAATGTCAAGTCAGAAAAGGGGTTTGATATATACAATAAGAGGCATTTCAATTTCTATTCAACACATTTTTTATCTTTGTTTAGTTGAAGATTCTAGACAATGTGATAGTCACCATTGGCTGCAGGTGAATTTTTACATCTTCATTTTAATTAAAGCGTGACATGGTTCATGAGTGTAATCTCATGTGGTTCTTATCTGGTAATCATATTTGTCATTTGGTTTTATTGGTTTATCCATTTTGCCCTTATGAAGTGTAATTGGAACCATAGTTGCTAAGCAATTTGGCTATCTACTTTCATTACCTTTAAGAGCAAGGTGTAACATCATGATTTTATTTGCCAAATATTCCTTGACCATAAGGCAAGTTAAATGGAATACAATGGTGAGTTTTGGTATAAAGGAAGGTGGCAAAAATATCTTCCAAGAAATTATTAGAATTTTGGCTGATTGGGACCAAATTTAATTATGGAAAATACCAAGAGGCCTCAAACAATTGAGAAAAAAATAAGAGGAATTTATTTTAAAGTGGAGAAGATATTATAAAAATGGTTTCATGCCCTAGAAGTGGAAACTTCCCTTAAAAAATAGTTATGGGCATTTTGTTCAAGGGAAGGGCAATTTTATGGAAATTCTGGACAAAAAGGGGGCTGGATGGAATTAAGGAATTAATATTTAAAATAATGAGTTTTAGACATGATTCCATTGATTTTATGCTAAAAGTTATCCAATGAATTATTTGTGGAGAATGATTCCAAAATATGAACATAGAAGAATTATGTTAAAAGGGAAATTACTACATTAAAAGTAAAAAGGGTAAAATGGTAAATATTAACACTTCCAAGGGCAAAGATGGAAGCTTAAAATTGATATTGAGGGCAAAATGGGAAGATCAAAATGGATGACCAAGATTTATATTCAAACGTATGACCACATTAAAATGATATTACTTTTATGGAGGTGGAATCAAGCTAATAATGTAATATAATTAAACACATGCAATAAGCCATTTTAAGTCCCTTGAGTCTCATATTTTTCCTGCCATACGGAGAGGAAGAGAGAGAAAAAGTTTGGGGAAATAGAGAGAAGAGGAAGAAAGGGAGAGGAGCCAAAGAAATATAGGTTAAGGAAAAAAATATTCCATCTTCTAAGTCTCTTGATGCAAGACTAGGTCTAATCTCTTGAGCACTCTTGATTTCATGTTTAACAAAGAAGAAAATTAAGAGAACGAAGACTAGGGTTTCGGTTCTAGAGAGAGAAAGCAAGAAAACAAGAGATAAGCTTAAGAAACCTTGTATTTCTTATTGATTTGAGATTATTGTTGGTGGTTCTTGTGATTGTTGGCTTAGCTTGTTCTTGACGTGTTTTGTTCTTTGGGATGCATGAACTTGATAAGTCATAACATTACATAATTAATTATATCATTTTATATTTGAAAATAGAACAATTTCCATGGTTAAAAGGCATTTGCAACTTTAATTGTAATAATATGTGAATTGGGGACATTTTAGGAATATCGTGTAGAAATGTCATAAATATTGCATTGGTTATTTTATGATGATAATTCATTTGGAGGTATTTTTGGCATTTCAGGAGAATTGAAGAAGAAAAAAGAGAGTAAAATGCATTCTTTACTCCCTCTATTTTATCTAAATTACACTAACCTTCATTCTATTTTAAAAATATATATATACCTCCTTTTTTTTTATGGTGGACCTTTGATCCATGAACCCATCAAGTCATGGTATTTGGCCGTAATCTGAGCTCCCAAATCCGGTGAGCCTGCGAACCAACTAGTCCAAGCACCCCCAATCAAACAGGCACGAAAGGTAACCACCTCTTTGAGGTGCCTCTGAGGAGAGAGCTCTCAACAGAAATTCTCTACAACTTCTGTTCTCTGAGATCAAACCCAAGAACATATGGGTGTATGCCTACCTATCTGCGCCAACTTCTGTTGGTATGTATATATACCTCCCTCCAAAGTAAAATGCATGTTACAAAAATTTCTCTTACATATATGGGAGATTTCATGTTCATCTACCCAACCATTAGTTGATCGTTAAGTTTGACTAATAAATATTTTCTTTGAGCAAAATACCCCTCTTTCAAAAAAATGTATCCATATTTATATTTGCCTAAAAATAATTTTTTATACAAATAAAAATAATTCTAATACATATATGTTAAAATTTCCTACATACTAGAAAATATATTAATTATATTAAAAAAATTTAAATTTTATTTTTTTATCATATGCATTAAAACTTATTTATTTAATATTCTTTTAAATGACTGCAAACATATTTTTTTCCATAGAACCATGATGAAAAAATTTTGGAAGGCATATTTTTATTCCTCCTATGTAATTAATAATATAACTTTGAGATATTATATAACTTATATTAATTTTTTATTTAAATTTCTTAAATACTTTTTTTGCACAAACATTTATAAGCATGTTTATTTAAGTATGCATCTAATTACATAATTAATAGTTTGTCAATTATTTTTTTTATGTCTACATCAAGTAAAAACGTAAGACTTTATTTCAATATGAAAAAGAATTAATAGATAACTATTTGAAAAAAGTAAAAAAAAATAATAAGGAAAAGAAAACAATCTTACATTATTTATATAATTTTAGTCGAAATTAGGGAATTGATAATGATAAAAGGTAAATTAGTAAATAAAATTTATTTTAATATAAATTTTAATTAAAAAATAAAAATATTTAATGGAGTTAATTATTTGGAATTATGTGGAAATCATAAAGGAAGTCAGTCTATTCTACTCTAAAGAAAATTGGAAAAAAGAAATAAAAAGCAAGCAGGGATATGGAGGGAATTTTAGAAAGTTAATGAAGGGCATTTTTGCAGTTTGGTTGGAAGTTTTTCTAGGTTAGGTTAAGTTAGGATTGAAGATAATAAAACCTTGTTTTGTTAAAAGGAGGGCGGTGAGGGGCAAAAATAAAAATTTATCTTTTAGTGCTCGGATCATTACTTGCTTTATTCTGATTGTATTTGAGGGATTAGGATTGAACTTGATTTATATCGAAATATATATGGTTGTCATGTATTCAGATTATGGATCTCAGTTGACTGACGGTATATCTCTTGATTTTGAGTAGATTTGATTGTTCTCTTTTGTTTAATTGCCATTTGAGTATGATCGAATCAATTTATCCACGGTAATCACGGTTTTGTTATCTTATGAGATTTTCAGCCAATTGGATTCTATCTAATGCATGTTTACTCTTAATTCAGTTAACTCATATCAATAGAAGGATAGGAAGCTGAAGTTCCTACTCTGAGGAAGCTCATTTGCCATTTCTTCATCATCTTATTTACATCTATTCAATGGCTGTCATTTTCATCCATTTAAAACAAGAAAATCCAATAAATATTAGAATTAGTCTAGATTAGCAAGTTCATTCACTATTGCTGGAATTAGCTAATTGATTTGTGCCCATTAGGTTGCTAGGATCTCTAACACCCCTTAGGCTTCTTGTGGATATGACCTAGGCTCACCATTAGACTATAGGTAGCTTAATTTTCTTTGATTTTGAGATATGACTAACCTAAAATTCAAGCAGCGCCATTGTCAAGGAGCCTTAATTGTTGAGGTTCCCCAGCAAGCCTTTGGGTCCAAAATCTTCATAAAAATTGATCTTTAGGACTTGATTTTTCCTCTGTGTTTCTAGTCTTCCTAGTTTTGTTTTATAGGGTTTTAGGAGTAACTAACACATTCAGTATGACTTTGTCACATTAAATCTGCTTGTTCCTTTTGCATAGTATGCTTCTGCTGATCTCATTGGTCACGTGCAATTTGACTATAGGACAGGTTCTATGATGCTCATCTTACTACTGAGCTCTTGAGTATACCTTTATTCAATGAAACTTTAAAGTTCTCTGGACCTAGAAGATTTGGTGCCCAGTTTTTGTGGTTGATTGAGTGGCTATACTTGTTCTGTCGCAAGTCATATATTGCTGCTAGACATTTGTGACAGCAACTTCATTTGGCCATTATGGATTGGCATTGCTGCGCACACTCATTGAACTAAAATTTCATTTGGTTTGGACTGCAATTTGCTGAATTGCTGTCTTAAGCCTGGTTACATTCATATACACTTTTATGTGCTGTAAAATTTTGGACTGAGTAACTCTTCTTTGCCGTCTAGATTTTTTGTTCATGACCTACTGGGTTTGAAGACCTCAAGAGTTTATCTTGTTGCATTTTGCTAATTGCTGGCTATTCATTTAGATCAAGTTCTGTGCATTACAATTGGCAATGATGTGACTGATTTTGGGCTAAACTCCTAGGCGTATTCTGCTAGGCAAATTCCGTCTTCATTGATAATTCTTTACATTAAGGATTTTGGATTATAGGAACTGAATTTTTACTATTTCTGTAATTTCTTTTCGACAGTGGTGCATAAATCTTGTGCAAGTGCTCATTTCTGTGATTCAATCTGTAATTACCATCTCTGTGCATTGTTATATCAGCTTCTGTTGCATGTAAATTGCTGGTGCATTTTTTGGTGCCACATTAGGGATTTGAAGTTCCTTGACTTCTTCTTCTTGTCCGATCCTAAATTGCTAAATTATTAACTAATTTCCTGGAATTGTGATTGGACAACGGGGATTTGGTCCTATTTGTGAGATTGTACTGTGGAATTTGTTTTGCACATGAATTTGGAATTGGATTGTGAAAACTAAAACTTTATGTATGATCTAACCTTATGATTCTGTGAATTCCATTGAGCACCCAGGATTTGGTTCCAGAGATGTCCATTACCTTCTCAACTATTTACTGAATTGTCCTACCTGCTTTTTCTGTTGAATTTGCATTGGCCTCACTCCTAAGCGTTCATTTGAGGATACGAGTTCTTGTTGAATTGCATTGGTTAATGTTGCTAGTTTTTCTCTGAATTTTGAGGTCATTTTACTACTTGTTGCCTTGGAGATTTCTTGTTACTATTTTGCAGATTTTGACTGCCCTAATCCTACGCTCTTGAAATGTTGCACCCTTAAAAGGCTAGCTGTTACTGGTGTTGCTTCTGTTTTTGGCAGCCTTGGACTCACGTTTTATTTGTGTTTCTTGCCCATCACTGCTGCCCTACTTCTATTATGCATTGGAACTGGTTTTAACTTGTGCAGAATCTTGTTTCATTCTGTTAGTTAGATGCTACATTATCCTGCAATTTTCGGAGCTCCTGAAACTTGTCTTGACCTACTTGATTTGATCCATTTGAGCTACTGAATTGGTTTGCGTACACACCTGTATTTAAGCTCATATACTGCATAATTGGTACTGATTCTGAAGTTGAGCTGAAACCATCATTGTGCAACTTGCCCTTACAGTGATTTTACTTGCTGAATTTTCGGGATTTTAATCCATTGCTGATACTTGTCTGTGGCATGAAGTCTGTTTTCCTGTTTCCTTGCGAATTCTGGTAGGGCATTTAGTGGAGCAAGTATACTACCATGTTTTGATTTTCAATCTTACGCTCCGGTTGACACTGTATCTTTCCCATTGATCATTGCACTCAATTTGTTTGCTTGGAATTCGACATTGTTGCAACTGTACAATTTGCTCATTTTGCATACAGCATATTGCTGCATTATTCTGAATTTTGATGTCGCATGGTTTTTGAGCTGGAATAAGGCCTCTTGAGGCCCCAGCCATTGTGTGAGTCTAGTTATTGCGCCATTTGCTTTCACTGTTGTCCAAGCTATTTTTTTTAGCTGAATCCTATGGTTGCTGACCGAACTAGTCGTTGTCATTCTCAAGATAGCTTACATTCTGATATGTAGTCAATCATGCCAAGGATTTTCACTTGCTTTAGATTCTAAACACAAATAGCTATGCTGATCCATTTTGGTTAAATTGGGATTACATTTTTTTGTTTCTGAAGCTAATTTCATTGTTGCTGGGATTTTTGAATTGTTGTGACTTTGTGGTTATCCTGAACTTGCAGACGCTCATTGAACTAAACTTCTGACGCTGCCATTTCTATACTGAATTTCCGCTGTGTTGCCTGAGATTTTGTCTAAACTAGAGACTTCTCCCCGTGCGTTGCATGGCCAATGTATGTTGTATGATGTGATTTTTTAAATAAGATCTTAAAGAACTATCCATGTTGTTACAAAATTTATGAATGGTTGCCCCTGTAGATGGTGTTTTTTTTTGTATGTGCATTGCTTTTAAGTGGTGTATGCTTTGTTTCAGAGGACATGTATATGTTTTTATTAAGGAAAAGAAGTCTATGTTTCACCCTTCTTTCCATAGTAATTAATGTTCACCCCCCACTCCTAAAAAATTCATTTGATGCTTCAACAATATTTGACCTCCACTGTAAGTAATCTTATTAAAGTACAATTTTAATTAGCTAAACATTACAATGGATTTTAACATTCTTCCTCCAAACATTGATATTCAGTTTTATTCCCACATTCCTTTACTAAAATAATCATCAAGTAAACACAACTTAAAAGTCGCTACAAAAGAGAAGAGGTCACGACCTCCACCCCTTAAAGAATATGCATTTGAGTTTATTTATAATTTTTGGTAGGTGTTGTGACGACTTGGTGAAAGGTGTTCATTCAGCACATACATAGTAGTTATTCGACGGTGAGGTGACTAGTAGCTATAGAATTTTTCTCTAGCGACAGTTTTTGGAAAATGTCTTTCACTGAAGGCAATTTTGTCATCACTGATTTTTTCAATAGCACTATGAGGTTGACTTATTGGCAAATTTTTTTAGTGAATATTTATAGTAACCCCAATAAAATAATAAATAGCTGCTAAAGGGGATGACGAATAAATTGATTGCAACATTGTTTTATTTTTCCAATGTATGTATAGTTATTTCTTATTTGTGACTAAAAATGTGATTATATTCTTATATCCGTCGCTTAACACTTAAAACTGAGACGTTTTTCGTAAGACCATAAAGAAATTTTTCAAAACATTGTTTTAACCACAACCTTTGAACTTCCAATATTTTAATATGTTGAGTTTAGAAATAAACTAATAATTAGAACTGAATAACATGGTAATTGAGAAACAATAAATAGTCTTATAGAACCTGACGTCTTATAATGCAAACTTAATTTATGACAAGATGTCATTCATGTATTTAGGAAGAAGAATTTGTTTTGAAATAATAAATTAGATGCTAGAGTTTAAAAATATTAAATTTAATTAATTTTTTAATACTTTTTTTCTTCAAATTTGTAACATAATATTGTTATGTTAAAGAGGAATTCCCGTTCATTTTTTTTTTCAAATGTGTGCATATCCTCACTTTTATTTATAGGGGCCTATAACTGAAAACTAACCTAAAGAGTTTCAAGTGCATAAAAGAAGATAATGAAGCAATATAATTGTACATCAATTAGATATCATAAGGAATAAAACCTTATTTTATGAATTAAAAGGTATAATTAGGGGTGTCTAAATAGTTTTTGTCTTGGGATATTTCCTTATACTTGCTGAGGAGTTACTTTATTTTATGTTTTTGCTCAAAAAACTATTTGAACGCAAATATTTAATCCTTACAAGCTATAGTCAACGAAACAAAATGGTTAAATTTTACATTATTGAACGTTACATGAAGTTGGACTTCAACAATAAATGTTAATTGATAATGAATAATAAAGTCTGTTAGAAAAACTAAATGTTAAATAAAACCATATCTAATTCTACAAACATTCAACATGTTTGTAATGATTTATGTTAAATTAATCTGAACTAGTAAAGCAATCCGTTAAAGCAACCACTGTTACTACAATTTTTTCTTAGGATATAGATGTGCACTAATAACCCAAATGTGTCATCAGCAAGGTTCTAAAACTTGAACTGGTCATTGAACCGATCAGGTATTTGGTTAAGGGTTAGTGGGTTAGACTAAAGTTAAACTGGGTCTCAAGTAGTGAGGGAAGGAAGATAGGGTTATTAATATGAATTTTTAAAGAAAAAGTAAAAAATTGATTTAAAAAAAATTTAAAACAATCTAACCCAGGTTGATCCCTAGACCAGATTGGTTTAACATTGAGTCGACGATCTTCAATCTAGTCTAGGTTCTAGAACAACAGTCATTAGTTTAGCTAAAAAGATCTATTTGATTGCTTGTCATTCTTGGAGAGTTAAGTTGTTGTTTAAGGCGCATTCCAAATGAGTAGGCCATGTATGTTGTAACATCTCAGAATTTTTGTAGGCCAAAAAAGGGGTATTTTAGCTCAACTAATGTTTTTCAGTCAGATCAAGGGTCATACCTTGATATTATTTTGAAGCCTAGATGAGGTATTATAGATGAACAGAGGGCCTTAGTCTATAGATGACTGAAATATCTCACAAAAATTGAGGTGAAATTTGGGGAAGGACCTATGTGCAAAAAGAAAAAGTTCTACAAAGTTTTAGGTCAAAATGCGGACAGGTGTGAGGTCCGCAAAGCTCCCATAATTGTGCCACGTATAGTATATGGTGTCCAGAACAATGTAGAATTATTAGAATATTTTTTGAAGGTCTAAGAAAAATTTACAAGATCTGCAAATATTTTGGCCGTATCGAGTCCTTGGCCATGGCAGATATTTTGGGACCTCAATGTTCTGGAAAGGGACTTAAAAAAATTAGTATGTTATTTTGGAAGAATTATAAAGTTTGTTAGAGGCCAAGAAAAAGTCCAGAAATATCAGTTGAAATTGCTGAAATAGGCTAACTCCCGGAAAAATGGACTTTTTGAAAAATTTGTTTTGGAGTTTTAGACATCCAAAAATTACGAAATTTCAACATGAGCCTCCTGATATTTTTATAGATCTTTTTTGAATTTTTCATAATTTTTGGATGACTACAGAATTTTCTAGAATTTCCTAGTTTTCTGACCAATATTACAAAATTATTAGTATAATTTGAGACTGGTAAACCCTCATGCCCCACAAAAATGTGGATGCTCTTGCCTTAGTTAAGAAGCCAGATTTTTACAAGAGGAAAATCAAGAATTATGTGGAAGGGACACATGTCAAAAAAGTAGAAAACTTTTTGGAAAAATTATACCTAAGGACCCAATAAATATTTGCAATTTGAACCCTATTCCTTCCCTATAAATACCCATCACCTTTCCTTCATTTTCTTTCATCCCCAAAACCTGCTCCCCTCCTCTCTTAAGGTGCACTTCCACCCTCTCTTAAAGAAGCCTCTTTCGATAGAAATTCCAGTAGTTTCAGCCCAGTCTTCGGTCCAAATAAGTTCTAAATCCCTCCCTCTTGTGAATTCCTTTATTTTTCAGTCATTATTAGAGTAGTTAGGGGAAGATTTTGTCCAATTGGGTAGGCCTAAATAGTGAACCTAAGGGGAGGTTCTAGGCCAAAATAAGCCTTCCTAAGGGGAAGTGCTACCCAATTATTCTGGACCAAGATAGTCTTTCCTAAAGAGAGGTGTTGTTGAATAATCCCGTACTAAGGTAGCATTTCCGACTCGACAATCAAGAAGTCCAGTAAGTACATCTAAGGGAAGATGCTACCCAACTGTCCCAACCAGAGCAATAGGATGGGCCAGCAATAGGGGACCCGGGCTGCACTAGGTGGACAGTAGAGGGGTACAGGTAAGGGAGGGAAGCGGTACAGGAAGGGAAAGGACCCAATCCAAATAGTAGGGAACTAGGACCTAGGGGAATACAAGAAAGAAAGAGCGGTAATATACCAGTAGGGGTATGCGGTAACAGGATTTATTGTGGTCTATATAGGTGTTATAGAGAGGCATACCAGTATTCCAACAGCACTAGAAAAAGTGAAACAAAGCCTGTACACCGTGTAAGGAGTATATGATAGCAAGAATCTCTACTCTTAACCTATATTGCTTTGTGGTGTCTGCTGTTTGTTGTATGTTGTGTTCTGGTTGTGTTAACCTATATGCATGAGATGTATGACTCCCTGTTTAAGCTTGGCTCTTGGTACATAGTATATGCTAAGAAAGAGGGCACTAGAAGTAATGTATGAGCATTACTTATAGCATGACATGCATTGCATTATGTGGTTTTTGGTTATGATTCTACTACTGAGGTTTTCCAAGAAACCTTACCCTTTGCACAGTGCAGGTGAAAGTATAGAAAGAGGTAGGACAAGGGAACGAGTTAGAGATAGAGTTATATTTCCTGTTTCTTAGCATGTAATCATGTACAATATGATCAATGTATCTTATGGATTCTTGTTTTGTGCCTATGTTAATGAGAAAAGGTGTTCCTCTGTTATGTTTATGTCAAAAATTCTAATTCCTCTATTTCGACATTCGGTCACGTTAATGGTTCTAAGAGTCACTGTAAAGTAAAATAAAGGTCTTGAAAAGTAGGATGTTACACATTTCAAGGTGGTTAGACTAAAAAAACATTGGAATATCGACAGAATTACCCACATAATGAATTCTGTTATTAATTACCGACAGATTTCATATGGAATTTTCATTGGTAAAATCATTGATGGATTTCTGACAGAAAAATTTCGTCAGAAAATTTTGTCAGAAAATAAATTTACTGATGGAAAAAAATTCCATCAGTAATTTACCCTCAGAAAATATTCCATGGGTAATTATCGATGGATTACCTATGGAATTCCGTGAGTAATTGCTTGGAAAAAAATTACCAATGGAATTCCGTGGGTAATCCGTCGGTAATTACCCACGGAAATAATTCTTCTAGTAATTACCGACAGACTTTTGTCTATGGGTAATTACCAAAGGATTACCCATAGAACTCCACCAATAATATTTAAAAAAAATAATAATAATTAAATAATAAATAATAATAAATTAAATATAGAATAATATAAAACTAAAAAAATAAAAAATATCATAAACTTAATATTTAATAAAATGTTAAATATATATTTTATATTAAGAATAAATATTTGAATGAAATAAGAAAATAAAATTTCTTAAGCACTATATTTTAAAAAAAGAAATATATTACTGTATATTTGTTATTATATATTTATATTAATAAAAAATATAACTAATATTATATATATTTATATTAAATTTTTAAAATGTTATGTTATATATATTATTATGTGACTAAATGATGTATGGTCAAAGCAGCTTAACTAGCAAAAGTATCATAATGTATTTAGGAGGTCTAAGGTTCGAGTATTGGCCTGGTCACAAAACTCAATAATTAATTCAGAAGACGTGGCGTAACAAGGAGAGGACATGTGGCAGCCGACAATGTCCATGTCGATTTATTTTATTTTTTAAATAAAATAAATTACTCACAGACTTTTCTTTATATTATTATCCCTAGGTTGGTTTGACATTAATTATGCGAAATTGTAATTTCAATCCAAAGAAAGCTTGTTCTAATTTATACTCCTAAGATGGGTTGGCACATTAATTAATATCCCTGCAACGCCCTTTTCTAATGCCATTATCGTTTTTTTTTTCTAACAAGCAAGACATGTTTTAAATTGTAAGTTCAAAAATTTTAAAGGCTACCATCGAGAAAAAAAAATTTAAAGGCTTTAGTTAAAAATTTTAATTATATTTTCTAAGGATAATCTACTATATAAAGGTACTTTAATAAGGATATTTAAGTTTGGGAAGACAGAACCTTTAAAAGTGCTACATGACAATTGTTTTATTAAGAAACATCAATTTTCTCAATCATGTCTGGTGGTCAAATGTTAGGGCCGTTATGTTTTAATTTTCAATGATAGAGGGTTGGAAGATAAATTGTTTGTAAGAATCACATGACAATTGTTTCGTATGAACCATCAATTTTTTTTATTCAATAAATGCTGGTTGATAAATACAACTGCTACGTTTTTGTTTTCGCGAATTTTGCTTCTCAATATGTACACGACGATACACATATTTAACTGTTAGGTTTTTGCGTTACATATTTTTGTGTGACATCCGCCTTAAAATACATGACGTCTAATTTATTTGTTGTAACCGTTCTTTATTAAGTATTATGCATGCACAAATATGTAGCAGTTATTCCCAAAGCCTAATTATGCTAGTTTATTTTAATTTCTCAACAAATATGAGACTTGTCACACCCCTTATCTGATAGCGTTCATATGAAAATAAAAGAGTAGTGAAATTATTTTCGAGTCCTTAATCAAGGAACTCATAAATGAAGCTTGTAAAATTTTTGACATAAACTCAGGAATTGAACTTGAAATTTGAAAGAAAGTTTTCATTCCTTTGTTTTTGTTTGATTAAAGATAAAGTGAAAGATTTTGTCAAAGAAATTTTTATAAAATTTCACTACGTCTTTAAGTCCGTAAACTCTTCTCTTTTCCAATTCAATCACCTTAAACAGGTATAAGAGATATATATGATTTAATTCCCATATATTTGAATCCCAACCAATAATAATGATTGGGAATAGTATCAATTTGGAAATATCTAGATAATCATATAGATGTCTAATAGTTTGATTACGTAATCACTACTAAGGATTTTAGAATATCTACATCATATTCCTACTTCATGTATAACAGGGTTTCAAACTATTTACATTATATACACATCAAAATATTCAAAACTATGTCAATAGACAACCAACACCAAAAATTCATATATTTCTATTCTATTCAAGCCTCAAGCTTTTAGCTTCTAGCTGTTCGCATTACCTCTTTGCCTATGAGCCACCCTCCTGTATTGTACATTGTTTATGAAATAGGGTGAGATTCACGAGAATCTCAGTAGTAACTATAATGTCATTCATAAGATACAACATCACACAGTATGTCAAACAATCATCAACAAAATTATCACAACAACATTCAATGCATAACATGTACATCACCATAGCGCTAGGTATCTCAACAGGCACCAGTGATACCACACAGGCATCCACACGGGCATCACAAGGCAACGAGTGTTACCAGTGCCATATCG